>CABHPR010045898.1:10000-19968 GCA_902168415.1 Peromyscus melanophrys
CATCCAGAACTACAGCCTGGGACCTACTGAGGACAGTGGGGAGCCCTGCAGGTTATGGGAACATGCTGCTGTGAGCAGGCCACTCTTCTAGGTTCCTCGTCCCCACAGGGCATGCAGTGCCTATTCTTAGCAAATCCAGAAAGTTTGCAGCTGAGCCTGTCTTCTCTAACTTTTCCAGGGTTCTATAGGCCACAAAGGAAGCTGGTTTGGGCTTTGGGGCCTAGTTGACAGGACCAGGTTCCAAATGTATGGGGCAGAATGCAAAGGAGATGCCAGTACTCTGAGGTGGATGCCGGCACCTGGCCAAGTGTGGTCCATCAGTCAGAAGCGGAACCGGAGCCTCCCTCGGGGCTGGGACACTGGAGTGCTTCAGAGCAGAGGCAGGGGCAGCTCTTGGCTGGAGACCAGAGAGGCAACAAAAGCTCGTCAGCTCCTGCAGGGCCTCCACACCTGGTGCCGGGAATTGTCATAGGATGATGGAATGCCACAGCTGGAAGGGACTGCACTGGCCACAGGGCCCAGTGGTTTTTCCTTTCACATCATTGAGAACTTTCGTCAAAGGAAATTTCAGACAGTGAAATCTGATGGGGACAGAAAGCCTGTTCGTGAGAGAAGCCCTTCAAAGGCTGGGGCCCCAACAGCCCTGGGTAGTCTGAGCCCCACTCATCTCTTAGGAGTCTCCTTGGCCAGGAGACACAAAGAAGACAGAGCAATGAGGGTGGGATTCCTGCCTACGGGGTGGAGCTAAGGAGTGCCGGGTTGTCTGATTTCCCCGCATGACTCAGGTGACTAGAGCCACCCAGGGAGTGTCCAGGAGTGTTGCCTGTCTGTCTTGAGGTGGATCATGGAAACTGTGCCCAGTTACTCAGAGGTGGTGGACAGGGGTCTCTTCTATAGAAGATGGCCTTAGTGCTCTGAGCCAAGACTTGGAGGTAACTGCAAGTTCATGGAGCCAGGCGGCCTGTGTATACCGAGGATCAGCTACATCCTTCCATAAAAGGCTATGGAGATACAAAGGCCGGGCCTCCTCCTGGTCTAGGAGAAGATAGCAATAGTCTTATTTTGGGTCAGGTGTCTGAGTCTTGGGAGAGAGCTGACAGATCAGTGCTCTCTTTTAGGGAGAATTCAAGAGAAGACAGTGTCACCCATCAGGCAGAGAGTGACAGGGAGAACTCTTGGCTGGTAGGGTCCACAGTCACTGGAAATGTCCTTCAGCTTTGCTAGGCAGAGAAGGGATGAGATGCATAAGAGCCCCGAGGCCCGCCAGTACTCACGCCCTGGACTTCAGCCAAGCTCTGAGTTTATGTGGTCTCAAGCTGACTGGGGACCTGCATTGTCACAGCCGGGCCTCTGCTCAGCTGCAAAGAGGCTTATCCTGCTTGGTTTAATTGTGATTCTCAGTGCATCTTTGTTTAGCCTTAACAGCTCACCAATTCTTACTCCATGGCTTGGACTTCATGTAGTCCAGGGGGCTTGTTTTGGTGTGTGTGTGAGCATGTGTGTGTGTGTGTGTGTGTGTGTGTGTGTGTGTGTGTGTGTGTGTATGTGTGTGTATGTGTGTGTGTGTGTACTCAAAGCTTTGTTCTGTTCTTGCTTCTTCAAACCTAACTCATAAAGTTCAGCCTGCCAGCCCTTTCCACCTTTGCCAAGTACAGGTCCTAGCAATTTATCAGATCGGGTCCTCTGATGTCCTACTGTGGGGAGTGTGTATGTCAGATGGAATTGTAATATATCCTTGTGTTGACTCCTGAGCTGGTGTTAGATTTTACCAGTGGCCCACCTGTTTACACGTTCATCAGTTGCATCTACTGAGCTAGTAGAGGGCAGTGCTCTAAGGCACGGACTCCACAAGCAGCTTTGGGTAAGGAACAACCTTTCTAAGCTTCACTGCCATCATTTGGGAATGAGGTGACTGAAAATTGCTGGAAGGTGCTCAGAACAGTCCCCTGCTGGGAAGCACACAGCGGACCTCGGCTGCTGTAGAGCACAGGTGGACCTTGGCTGCTGCTGCTGTTGCTGGTGTGAACTTCGGGTGGGTAGAGTGTGGTTGACAGCAGGATGCAGGGCTAGAGCTAAGCAAGTAATGAGGGAAAGTGAAAAGTCAGACTCTTAGGAAAAGCAAACAGAACACATCTGAATAAACCCCAGTAGCTTAGCAGCTAGCAGACTAGCTGAGGAAGGATGGGTAGACAGATCCAGGGAGTGAGGAGGGCAGAGGTAGCTAGACAGGGCGATGGTAGCAGCACCTCTCTGGCCCAGGGCTTCCTTAGGGGCACCTGAGACATGTCCTAGCATCCTATCTTCTTTCTGACTACATCTCTGGGGTTTTCTCTTTATGCTTACATGTCATGAAATTACTGCTTCCAGGGCCCAGAACCTGTCACAAAGCTTGAGGAGCCAGGACAGAGCTTGAGGCTGGGTGGACCCTAGTACAGTGGGACAGGCTTAGAGGACAGTGAGTGCTGCTTCGTGTTGACGTCTGGAAACGGTTGTACTGCAACATGCAATGAGAGAGTTGTGTAAAGTAGTTCAAGTAGGGGAGGTGATGGACGGAGGAAAGGAGGGAGATGGAGAGAGAGAGAGAGAGAGAGAGAGAGAGAGAGAGAGAGAGAGAGAGAGAGCGAGCACATAACAGCCCTCACCAATCCTATTTTCCACATAGTGCAATGTCCACTTCCATCAGAAGACAGACTGTCCTCTCTCCTTTGGCATTACGGGGAGAACAGAGACCCTGAGTGCCCCATGCCCTTAGACACTCAGGCAAGGCATGGAACTGGCAGCCTGTCTGCCGCTCTTTCTTTTCTTTGCCTCTCTCTCTTGTTCTCTTCTTTGATCACCCCCAGTTGACTCCTGCACTTTCCACAAGGCCCTGTTGAGGCCTCAGACTCATTTTGTGTGTTAGGCACTTGGACTGAGCTCAAGTTATTGGGGGAAAAAACCCTCTATGATTCCCTGTGTCTCCCATTCGGTGCCCTGGTCTGTGTTTCTGTTTATGAGGCTCTCTGTCTTTTGTCTCCATGGAGTATTTAATTGCATCTTATTCTGGAAAGAATTCCAATGCACATTGCTGAAACCATGCAAAATCATGAGAGAATGTTCTGCTAATTTCTTCCAAACTGTTTTTTTATTTATTTGCCTATATTTCCCTTCATGATAGTAAAGTACAGAGAGAAGGAATTGGGGCGGGGGAGAGTTTGCAAACTCAGATTTATTTATTGTTTCTAGCTCACATTTTTGTTTTGTTTTTCCCCTGGAGAACCAACCTTAGAAATTCCTACAGCAGATTGTGTTTAACTCTTCATCTCCCTGACATTTTAAAACTAGACACTTCCCTTGGGGCATTTGCATCAAGCCTGGGGTCAAGACAGGAAAAAACTAAGCCCAGAACTTGCTGACCACAGTCAGGGTAGAGGGAGGTAGGGTTGGCTCCCCATGTAGCACATAGACCTGGTGCTCAGGGCCCATCATCTTGTGGCAGTCCAGGGGATGTCTTAGTTTCTTTTAAGTAAGAAGAGAGAAGATGATGTAGCAACAAGCTCTGAGTCCAGACAGGCACATGTACTGGGCAGCTATTTTGCCTCATGTGATCTTTCAACATTGGTAGCTTCTGTGGTATAGATGTAAAATGTCCCCAGCTGGTTCGTGTGTCTGAATACTTGGTTCCCAGATGGTAGCATTGTTCTGGAAGGTTGTGGAACCTTTTAAAGGTAAGGGCTAGCTGAAGGAAATAAGAGTGGTGCAGGGAAGGGTTGGACTTGAGGTTTACAGTTTGGTCCCACTTTCTGCCTTTCCCCTTTGCTTCCTGATCTGCTGAGATGTGAGGCGTCCAAGCTGCCCGCTAATATCACCATGAACCCTGCCATGACTTCCTATCCATGATGGACTGGATCCCCTCAAACTATGAGACAAATATCTCCTTCTTAAGGACCTTCTTGTTAGGTATTTGGTCATATCAATGAAGAAAGTAGTTAATATTGTATAGCATTATCCAGTTGCTTCTGCCATGGCCAAAAAGAAAAGAAAAAAATCATCAATGGATTCAATGGAAAGGAAGTGCGGGATCAAGTCCCATCATTTCTAAGGGTCTGTCTTAGGGTTTTCTATTGCTGTGAAGAGACACCATCTCCATGGCAATTCTTACAAGGCAGAACATTTAATCAGGGCTCACTTACAGTTTGGAGGTTCAGTCCATTATCATCATGCTGGGGAGCATGGTGGCATATAGGCAGATGTGGTGCCAGAGCTGAGAGTGTTGCATCTTGCAGGCAACAGGAAGTTGACTGACACACTGAGAGGTATCCTGAGCCTAGGGAACCTCAAAGCCCACCCCCACAGTGACACACTTCCTTCAACAAGGCCACACCCACTCCAACAAAGCCACACCTCCCAATAGTGCCACTCCCTTTGGGGGCCACTTTCTTTCAAACCACCCCACTAAGTTATTTTCTGCTATAGAAAAAAAAAGAAATATTTGTATGAGAATATTTTTAAAATGAAGGGGAAGAAGAGAGAAAGAGAGGGAGTGACAGGGAAAGAGAGAGAACCAACTATTCAGGGTTGTCCCCATGGCACCCACCCAGTTCCACAGGGACACTTACGGCTTCTTATAGCTGACCCCAACAAGCACTGATCCAGCCCAGGCCCAGCCTTTTGTTCCAGGGGACTCAGGTGTGCAGAAGACTGGAGCCTTATCCAAGTCCCAGGGCTGACTAGTGCAGAGCCCACACTGGTCCCCAGGCTCCCTAACCTTCATGTTTCCTGCCCTGCCCTTGAGAAACCTTTAGTTTGATTTGGCAATTGCAATCCATTGATGCCTGCTCAGCTTCCTCAGGCGCAGCCACAACTGCGTTCTTGACTCCTTACCCCAACACGGTAAACCAGGCATCATGCATACACAGGCCAGGAGTCAGCCAGCCTGTCCACAGATTCTACTTCCTGTGCTATGAAGAGTGAGAGGAGCACTGCCTCTTCATGCTTCCTCCTTCCTCCCCTCCCTTTCCCTCCCCTCCCCTCTCCTCCCCTTCCCTTCTTCCCCCTCTGGTTTGCAGGTCCTCCCTTCCAGGAGCTTGCACCTTGCATGGTCTGGTCCCTGTGATGCAGACTCAGGCTCATGAGTCCTCAGCAGGGAATGATGAGCCAATAAAGCTTTTAAAGCCCTTGAAGAATGTTTTCAATTATAACTCACATGACATGGGGCTCTGCTCTTTCTGCTTCCAAGTTAGCAGTCTGGAGGCAGTTGCCAGAACCCCAAGCCAGCCAAGGACGGAGGCCTGAAGCTGCTGTCAGCGGAGGGAAACAGTCACAAAAATAGGACATGGCATTGTATAGATTCAAGCAAGGAGAAAAATATGTGTAAAATTCCACCGTGCAGGGTGAACATTGCATGGTATATTTGTATGTTATAGAGTATATGCATACATACACACATATACGTAAGACACATGTACAGTCATATTCCTTCAATTCTATGACTTGGAATTTACAGAAATGGCAGTGTATTTAAATACGTCCACCTCCTTGTCCTCGCCTTCCCTGTCTTTTGTGCTACTGTCTATTATGAAACCTTCTGCATCGAGTTTGAGTCTCTGCAAAGCTTTTCTCACATGGGGAGAATGTAATGAATCGAACATCCTCACGTTACAAATCACTTCTTTTATTTCCAGGAGCTTTGCTCTCCCAACGGTGCAAGAACAGTTTGGAAAAGACGATTTGGCGTTTACTTTTGTCTAGGGGCTGGTGGATTTGAAAGAGTCACAGGCCTGTCCCGGCCACTCTGCTCAGTTTTCACTCTTGCCCCTTTTAAAGAACCGAGTCCGGAGCCTCTGGGCTCCTTTGTCATGGGGGCTCTAAAGAGGTTCTTTCTTCCTGGCTTTTGTTTGAGTAAATCTCAGTTTATTGAGGGGATTATGCAAAGAACAAAGTGGCTTTTGTCTGGGAGAGGAGTCTGGGGTCCTAAAAGGGAGGGTGTGAGAGGAGGGACAGGAGCCTGCAGCTGACTGTGCCCCAGAGTGGCAGGACCTCCCTGGGCCATGCTGCTGAGGTCTGACCTTGGGCACTGAAGGCACAATCTTAGAAACATCCCTGTCTACAAGCAAGGCCCAGAAGTAAGGAAGTGCTGCCTCCAGGAGATGGGGTGGCCGCTGTGTGCAGAGCTTGCAGATTCTAAAGGTCCCAGGAGGATAAAGAACTCCCTCAAAGGGGTCTGTCTACTCACGTCCCCATCCCGGCAGGATCCAATGGGGTCGATACTATGTTTATTTTGCTTTAAATGCTACAGAGAATGTGAGTAGCTCTTGTATACTCTGATACAGACAGTGAGAAAATTGTTCCACCATTATCATATATCCACAGACATCATTGTGCATATCAAAAATGATTTCATCGAGACACAATCCTTAAAGTGAAATGGTTGGGTTGAATTGTATAAAATAAAATTTGTTGGGTACACTCAAGGTGTGCAGCACAGCGTCAGAAGATACACGTGTGGTAAACTGGTGACAGCAGAGGGGTGATGTGACAGACGTCCTGTCACACACCGACGTACGGTTCTCTCTGTGGCAAGAGAAGCTGCAATCTCCTTTAGCAAAATACCTGAACATCAGAATCTCACTGCTGTGAACCAGAGGCCTCGGGTTACACGAGAGATCTTTCAACTTCTTTATTCTACATGTTTATGATGTTAGATTCTTTGGCTTAGGCACGCCTATTTCTGGTTTACTATTTATTTATTGAAAATCACTTTATTGTAATGGGCTCACAAGTTAAAATATCACACAGTTAGTTTAAGGAAGCCACTCAGACACTTGCCCATCCCAAATTCTGTATCTCAGTGAACTTCTATGCGGTTAAAATGGGCATTGTAGCCATGGAGCTTTGCTTAGAGCTTGGCACTTTCACTGTCATTTTTTTTTTAATGGCCTTCACCATCCCACCCCAACCTCACACAAGGGGAAAAAAGCACTGACTAGAAAAACAATTGTCTTCATATCCTCCTTCAGGAATCATGTGCCTTTTTGTCTGAATCTGTCTTCCTTAATGTTCAGTCTCAAACCCCAGTTAAAGGACTAACTAAGGTGCCTATTTAACATATCAAGGTGGACCTGGCCTCCAGGTTCTCCCAGCCTCTCTCAGTCCTACCAGTCACAGGGTTGGGCTGGCATATGCTGCTCTCTGCCCTGAACTCTCCAGCCTAGAGGCTGGCCCTTCTCTCTGCTGCCCTCCCCTATATAACCCAGCCATTTTGGCTAGGCAGGTCCTTTTTTCATCTGCTTTTACCCTTTGTCCTCCTGGACTCTCGGTCACCTGGCTCTCCCCATTCCCCTCTCTCCTTTCCTCACATGGCCCAGCTCAGAATCATGTCCACTCTGGACTCTCCCAGATGTCTCCGCCTCTGGCTGTGCTCCCCCTGATATCTACAGTAAGCCTTCTCCTCCACCATACCTAGGAGCAGTCATGCCCTCCTTTTTCTTTCTTTCTTTTTTTTTTTTTCATTCACTTGCCATCTACTATTAGCTGCCCTGTCTGGACTCCTTCCTGCATGTTATTCTATGCCCACACTTGCAGCTGTTTATATATCAAGACGCACACACTGAAGGGTTAGACCTGATATGTGGGAGAACATGTGTGGTTTTTGTTTCCTTTCTGAGTTTGGCTGGCCTTGCTTAATATTGTACATGCTAAATCCAATGATTTTCCTGCAAATTTCATTTTCTTTCCAGCCGAATAATATGCCATTCTATATACATACCAGATTTTCATTATCTGGTCATCTGTTGATGAACATCTAGACTGGTTCTATTTCTTGCTGTCATAATTAGATCAGCAATAAGACAGGTGTATGAACACCTCTGTGGCAGGATGTGGGGTTCTCTGGATGTGTGCCCAAGACTAGAATAGCTAGTCATAAGACAGTTATGCTTTTAATTTTTGAGGACCTTCCAAACCGATTGTCATAATGACTGTACTACTTTGCACCCACACCAGCAGCTAATAAGAATCTCTCTCTCTCCACAGCCTCTCCAATGATTGTCATAATTCCTGATGATGGCCACTCTGACTGGGATGAGATGGTATCTCAAAGTAGGTTTAATTTGCATTTCCATGATGACTAAGGATGTGGAACATCTTTAAAACTTTTAAAACAGTTATTGGCTGTCTGTGTTTCTTTTTTTGAAAACTATTCACTCCATTAGACTGATGTTGATTGGCAGTTTTGTTTCCTTGTTATTTAATCTCTGTTATTTAATCTTTTAAAAAGTTAGGAACATAATTGACTATATATACATATATATGCTAATATATTAATATATATGGCTATATGTGAATATATGGGACTTATTAGACTAGCTTGCAGGCTGTGGTCTATGTTCTTCAACAATGTCTGTTGGACCAAAAGGCTGAGAATCCAGTAGTGGTTCAGTCCTTGAAGCTGGAGGGCTCAGCAGTCCCAGTCTGAATCCTAATCAGGAATCCCTGGAAGATTCCTGGAGAGCTGCTGGCCTTCAGTCTATGTTGGAATGCTGAAGAAATTGAAATTAATACTGGTTTCAGCAGCAGGATGGCCAGCCTTGCCAGGGAGAGCAAGGACAAGCAGGCAAAGAGCAAGATTTTCTTCTTCCGTGTCCTTTTATTTGGGCTGCCACCAGGAGGTGTGGCTCAGATTTAATGTGGGTCTTCCTGCTTCAGATAATCTGGTTAGGAAAATCTCTCACAGGTGTGTCAGGCAGCTTGGGCTTTAGTTGATTCTGGACATGGTTAAATTGGCAACTAAGGTGAGCCATCACCACATGTATGAGTGCTTTGCCTGCATATATACATGTATGTCCAACACACGTGTGCTTAATGCCCTTGAAGTTAGGAAGAGGGCATCAGATGCTGTGGAACTGATGTTATGGACGGTTGTGGGCCATCAGGTCCTGGGCCATGGCAACAGGTTCGTGTAAGTGCTGAGCCACCCCTTCGGACTGTCATTTCTCCAGTGCTTTGTAAACTCTGGACATTAGCTACCTCCGGAGCTGGGGCAGACTTTCGTCTGCTCTCTGGGCTGTCTGTTCACTCATCTGTGGACACTCGGGGCTAGTTCCTGTGCTACTGATGCTCTGTCCAGAAAGTTCTTGCCAGCCTCAGTGTCTTGAAGGGTATTCCCTGTGTTTCCCTCGAGCAGCTTCAGCATTCCAGGTTTTAAAATTAAGGTCTTTGATCAGTGAAAAAAAAAGTGATTTTTGTACAAGGTGAAAATTATGTATCTAATTTCATTCTTCTGCAGATGGATATCCAGTTTTGCCAGCACCATCTATGGGATAGACTCTCTCTATGCTGTGAATATTTGTTGTTCCCATTGGTTAATAAATAAGCTGCTTTGGCCTATGTCAAAGCGGCTTAGAGGCAGGCAAGAAATCCAAGAGAGAGACAGGAAGAAGAAAAGCAGAGGTGAGGGAGACTCCAGCCTGCTGCCCAAGGGACAACATGCCAGCAGACCGGCAAAGCCACAGAACACATGGCAAAACATAGATTAATGGAAATGGGTTAATTTAAATTGTAAGAGCTAGCTAGCAAGAAGCTTGCCATAGGCCATGCAATTGGTAATTAATATCAAGCCTCTAAATGATTATTTTATAAGCAGCCACTGGACCGCAGGGGACAGGATGGGACCGTAGGAATGCGGGACCGTGAGGCCTGGGCAGGACTGGAGAAAACTTCTGCTACATTTGGCTGCCCAACGTGTTGGCTCAAGTTTCCACCTCAAACCTGAGAAAGCTTTTTAAAAACGATTCTAAATGGAGCTAAAAACAGCTTCCTAGTTGTATCTCAGGCAAGCCAGGAGCTACAGTATGGTGGGTTTGTGGTGTTTGAGCTTGAACACAGCATGGCGGTGGCGTCTCCAAGCCGCGCAGGGCACTGCCTGGTGGATTTAGCTTTTTCTAGTACAGACAAAAAAAAAAAAAAAAAAAAAAAAAAAAAAAAAAAAA
>CABHPR010045904.1:0-12141 GCA_902168415.1 Peromyscus melanophrys
TTTTTTTTTTTTTTTTGCCTACATAAGATCATGGAAGAGCTAAGGTTTGAGTACCTGAGAAAAAATACTTCCAGTGTGTTATTTTCAAGTATTCTTAAGTCAGGCTGTTCTTTAAGAATCTTAGGAGAAATTCAGATTCAGTCTGAAAGTACTTGTTTACTAAATCTACCCAGTCCAACATTTCTTGAAGGCTCATTTTGTAATGGACAGAAATGACCGTAGAGAGGTTCAAATTCAAAGACTATAACTTGGCTGGATTTCTATTTTGGGAAGTCCAACTTGGAGGAAACACCAGAAAACAAAGTTTTGATCTAAGACAGGAATTCTAAAGGAGTCTATAAAACCTGAAAACTCAAGCCCAAAGCACCCCACCTTCCTTAATTAGATCTACAGTAAACAGGCACTCAGTTGTAGTGTTCACTGTGGTGGTCAGCAATAGTGGTAACTGTGGTGGTCAGCTTTGGTGATAACTGTGGTGTTCAGCCTTAGTGGTCACTGTGGTGGTCTGTTGTAGTGTCCATCTGGATGGTCAGCCACAGTGGTCACTCTGGTGGTCATTGCTGTGGTCAGTCATAGTGGTCACTGTGGTGGTCAGTCATAGTGGTTACTATGGCAGTCAGTTGTAGTGGCCACTGGGATGGATAGATCAACAGTAAATAGGCTGTTCAGGCAGTGACTTCTTCAGATAGACAATCCTTTCCCAATCCTTCATAATATATGACCACAGACAGATCAGGCATATTCTCAGAGTACAAACATGGGGGCATCCATAGTTACTGCCCCCAAAATTCACCTCAGGGCCAAATAATGGAATCTTTATTACCTCTATGTAGCAAGATGTGACTTACAGTATCAACCATGCTTGCTGTTTGTTTCCATTTTCTCAACAGGTGTGTGTGTGTACATCATTATTCCCCTACCACTGTATATTGTGTATTTGGAAGTGGTTACATTATCATTTAGTCCTAGTCACATGACCACTAGGATCCAAATCAGATATGATTTACACAAATATACAGTACTTGGGGATCCTGGGTTTAGAGCTAGAAACAGTAATTGGCTATCACTTTGGAGCTGTCTTCTGTTATGGATGTTAAGTTTGTTATACTTGTGTTATGGTGAAAAAGCTGAATCTTGGGTGCAAAGCATCCCCTTTCATTCTATTTATCATGGAATAAGCAAAAATAAAAATAAAATTTAAAGAGCCCTTTGGCTTTCTAGCCTAAAGAATTAAACAGGTGTGTAGCATTATATTCTAATTACTATTACTTTAAATTTTATTTTATTTATTGTTCTAGTATGTGCATGATTTGTGTGTCTGAGCATAGGTTGATGGGATGTCAGAGGATAATTTGCAGGTCAGTTCTCTCCTACTGTAAGGTCTAGATATTGAAACCTAAGATGTCAGTCATGTACACCAAGAACTTTTACCTTCTAAACTGGCTGGCTGGCCCTACATTCAGTTATACTTAATCATTTTTTTTTTTTGCTACCAATGGACTTTAGAAGTCATTTAAAAAATTTCACACACAAATTGAACATTATCAATTTGGAAAAAAAATCCAAAGAAATAGAATTGTGTAGCTCCTTAAATTGTTCTTGAAAACTATAAAGAAACATAACACATTTTGTTGTGAGCCAGCATGAAATAGATTTTAAATCCAGTGATGCATATGAGAGAGTCATCGAGATGAAGTTCACTCCTGGGGATTAACATAGACTCCTAACAGAATAATGGCAAAGGGAAGAGAGCCTGAGAGGCACAGGACCAGGGCAAGATGGGGCTGATTCCAGAAGTTTAGGAGACTTCAACATTTGCGAAAGGTTTCCTTATATTCCATTCATTATCACTCTTACTTTTAAAATGTTTGATCAAATTAGGCCTGAGGAAAATCTTAGTAAAACTTTTCCATTAATGAAACAAAAATACATCTCAAACTGAAAGCCTGCATTATTCTTTATGATTAAAAGCTTATTAACATTGTTAAAATTAAGGAGAAGATAAATGTTCCCATTCTCACATTTATTTTCTGAGCTTTTCTAGAGTATTAACCAATGAGAGAAAGAAATGAAGAAATCGTCAGTCAAGATGTAGGACCATTCTGAATGTCCATAGACTGATGGAAGGCTAAAGACGGTATGTGCATAATACAAAAGGAATGCAAGTCAGTCTTTAAAAAGAAGACAATCCTGCCATGTTTGACAAAATGAATGAACCCAGAGTGTGTCATGCTGAGGAAAGCAAGCCAGTCACAGAGGAACAATTGCTGCATAATTCCACTTGGCTGAGGCATCTAAAGTGGTCAAGCAGAAAGGACAGAGTAGAATGGTAGTTGCCAGTGGCCAGAGGGACAGGCAGATGAGGAGTTGCTGTTCAGTGGTCACAACATGTCAGTCATTCAAGGACATGTTAGAAGATCCGCTGCATACAAAGATCCACTGTTGCACACCTGAGAACTTACTCAACCTGCAATGTTCTGCCTGTGGTTCATAGTGTGAAACAGCACATTCAAAATTTGCTAAGAGAAATCTCTGATTTTGTTTTTTTCTGTTTGCAATAAATTTAAGAAAGAATAAAAGTGGTAAAGATGCCTTAGTTTCCTCTCTATTGCTGTGATAAAATTCCATGACCAAGGGCAACTTGGGGTGGAAAAGGTTTTCTTGAGCTGTCCCTCATGGAGTGAAGTCAAGGCAGGAACTTGGAGGCAGAAATGAAAGCAGAGACCATGGAGGAGTACTATTTAATGGCTTGCTCTTCAGAACTTGCTCAGCCTGCTTTCTTATGTAACTCAGGACCACCTGTTAGGGAGTGGCAACCTCTACAGTGGGCTGGACCCTCCCACATCTATCATTAATCAAGAAAATGCACACAGACATGCTTACTGGCCAGTCTGATGAAGGCATTTTCTTGACTGAGGTTTCCTTTTCTCGGGAAACCCTAGCTTGTGTTAAGTTGACAAAACACTAACCAGGACAAAAGACAAAATTATCATTTCAAATGCTATGCCTTTGTAACTATGAGGCTCAAGGAATCAATTGAAAAAGCTGTTAGAAATAGAGCATTCATGGAAGCTGCTGGTTCCCAAATCAATATGTGAAAATCAATAAGTTCCTAAGTGAAAGAACACTTGGCTAGTTCATGTGATGGTATTGGAATGTGAAAAAAAAAAAAAAAGCACAATCTCATTTACAGTTAATGAAATCAAAACAAAACAAGGGTTTGGTCTCACTTATCAGATTGGTAAGGCTAAAAATTGATAGCATGTAAAATTGAAGTGTGAGGGAATAGATGTCCTTGTAAAAGGTTGGTGAGGATATAGAATTGGTGCAGCTTATTTGATAACCAGTTAAATATTATTTAGCGTGATTAAAAACACATGCCCTTTGACAAGCTTTTGCACATCTGAGAACTTATTCAACAGGCAATTTGCATATGCCCAGAGACAAGTATAAAAGGGTGTTTATTGCAGCACGATTTGAAACAGTAAATGACATGTAGTCAGTTGTGTCCTTAACAAGCTGAAAACACAGCTACCAGGTGACACAGCTATGCCTTTGCCTAACAATGCTCAGCGTGCAGCAGAGATAGCTGCACACCCATGCTTCGTGGTGTGCTTCCCCCCGGAATCAGCCTGTGTCCCCGCCAATCAATGAATGAATAAGGAAAACATAGCACACATATACAATGGAGGATTGTTCAGTCGTTAAGGATAAAATGATGGCCTTTGCAGGAAAATAGATGGAGGTAGAGATCAACATGTGAGGTGACATAAACCAGACCCAGAAAGGCAAATATCTTACGTTTCTCTCATATGCAGCACCTGGACTTAAAACAAAGTAGGGACAAAACAAAACGAAAGGATTGAATTTCTGGAAGAGGAAGAGGACCAGTGGGAGGGGCTAGAGGGCAGGAGAGGGCGATGTGGATGTGTGAGAACATCATCTTAAAACCCCTTGTTTTGTTCAATGGCAAGAAAAAAAAAGAACTGGAGAAGAATTACATATACGACTAGAGTGCCCGGTGGCTGATTAAAGAGATGAGTAAACCACTTGTGCAGATATAGAAAAAAACAAAACACCTTGGTCAGCTCCTACTTGCTACAACAACATACTTCAAGCTTGGTAATTCGTTTTTCATTCTTATTTTACTGTACAAATTTTATTTTATCTCTTTTTTTAGTTAGACTACAAAATAATGGGTTTCATCACAACATTTCCACACGTACACATCAGTGTACTCTGCTGTATTCACCCCTCTCCTTCCCTTGCCCCTCCCCATTGGCATCCCTCCCTTCTCAAAATAGTCTTCCATTACATTTATGTCATAAATACATAGAGTGATTTATCACATATGTGGGTCCACACAGGACAGGACACGGACTGTATTTGGACCCTCCCTCTCCCAATTACCTTGTCTTTTTCCCTCCACCCTTCTTCTGGAATGCTGCTCACCACCTAGTCCTTCTACGTTCGTGAGACTCAGTAATTTCAAAAAGAACAGGAACTTACTGCTCACAATTCTGAAGGCTGAGAAGTCCAAGATCAAGAGACCAGAAGATTCCATATTTGGTGAGGGGTCAGTCCATTCCTCAGAGATGGCTCCTTTGGTGTGCCTTCTTCATATGGTGACTCCCCCAGATCTCCTTCCTGATTCGAACTAATTCGAACATGCGGGCAGAACCCTCATGCCATGATTCTCTCCCATTGGCCTCCCTTGTATTAAGAATTAGGGTTCTGCATATGAATTTTGAAGCTCACAAATATTCAGACCGTAACAACCTCCCATATGAATATCAGGAGAAACAAAACCACAGGGCTAGGTATACCTACATTTCTCCCAGGAAAAAAGCATATACATTACTAATGATTTCTGGAAGTATAAAATAAAGCAAATTAAAAACTGGCTATGATGTGACCAGAAGCCCAGAGAGGAAGGAAGCAATTCTTTCTCAGTGTTACCCCAGGCATCAGTTACTTCTTAGTGAACAGGACCAGTGCAGTCATGTGAATGGCTCTAGGACTCATTTATTTTCTTCATATACATAACCCTTGTGGGTCTCCTCCTTCTTCCCACAGATCCACATCAGGCACCATCCAGCTCCATAGGATACAGCAGGGAGCAAGGCATGGCCATCTAATCCCTTCATCACGATTGAGACTCTGAGAGTCAATTACGGCCATGCTCAAGTGTGGTTTATGAACCAGCAGCTTCAGGATGGTCCAGAGCATTATTGCAGGTTCCACCCGGACAAGCTGGAGTCCCAACAAATCCCCATGGGATTTCTGAGCAGTGTGGTTGGAAAGCTTAGCTCTAGGGGTCAGCCTTGGATAACTGCACTCTCCAGCATTCAGGTATGATGTTTGGCCTAGAAGCAAGGGTACAGTCGCAGCTCACTGGGAACCTGCTGAGTGCATTCAGAGGAGTACGGTGAGACAGAGGTTAAATATCCGCAGTCTAAATTGTACTATAACTTTACACTAATTTTTGTCCTGCCTTTTCTCCCAGGAGTTAACAACTAAATAGCTTTGCTGTGTTGTTGCTATAGCAACAGAGTCCAGGAGCGCTTTTACCATTTCCTATTGCAATAGCCTCCTGACTATCTCCCTGCCTCCAACCAAGCCTGCTTTTGGTTAATCAAAGCTGAAATCAGACACATGGCAATTGGGACAATCACGGTCCCTGGATGATATGGCAGGTGCAGTAATTGCCTAACTTTGCATTAATGTAGAACTATTTAGAATTATGCTCAATTGGTTCCCAAATCCAGCATAGCCCTCCCTTCCCACAGGGAGAAAAATAGCTTCTTTGACAATTGTGTATTTTCAGTTTTTAATTTCTGCAGTTTATTTTTCTGTAGAAATACAGTAGAAATATTAAAAAATGCAAATGAGTTAAAAACTCCCAACCTGAAGCTTAGGCCTGAGTGTCCCTTTTAGTGACTGCGCGTTGCTCCACAGAAGGGAAATGAGGTGATGCAGTAAAGTACCTGGCCCAGAGCCCATTACATAGTGGGTCTGCTGTCGTGGAGGCACCCAGGGCCAACCCTGTCACTTAGTGGGTCCATTGTCAGTGAAGCATCCAGCACCATGCCCAGCACATTGTAGGTCTAGTATCTACAAGGCTCCTGGTACAGAACATAACACTTAGTGGGTCTACCATTGTGGGGATTTGCCACTTGCCTTCTCCCCGGGGAAGGTTTTGAGTATTGCTTCTCTGTAAAAATGCAGGGACAAAAAGGTCTTGGGGACCAGCTTCCTGATGGTCTCCATCAAGGCCTTTTCATGGATGTGGCATTATGGTTTAAAGAAGTGATATGACTCCATTTGGCATATCACTGGCAGAGAAGAATTACCTACTTTTAGATATTAGATTTTTTCCCTTTGAGACTTCCATATTCTTTGAAATGTCATATCCTGTTGAACTGTACTGCAGTAAAGTGTGCACACTTTCCATGTAGAGTCCAATGGAGTGTTATAAATGTATACACCATGTAGCCAGAACTTAACCTACATCAAGGCATAAATGTGACCTCAGCAGGCAGCCTCAACTCAGCTCCCTAAATACAAGTATTGCTGTCCCCTATAGGCAGATTAAGGGCCTACGTACATGGCTCTGAGGCTCATTTATGTAGCTGTCACCACCACTGTCTTACACATACGTAGTTTGGAACTTTTTAGTAACAGCAGTAGGGTCTCATACGTATTGGCTATTTCCTCTGTGCCAGGCATGGTGCTCATTGGACACCCCCAGCTCTACAAAGCATCATCCATCTGTCGATCAATTATATTTATCATTTATCTACCTACCTACCTATCCATCTATCCATCTATCTATCACTTACCTTCCTATCTGAGATTCCTTTCAGAGAATTGATTTCACAGGGTGGGCCTGGCTGAGAGGTCTCTACTACTTCTTTGCATTTGGTGTTGGGTTTTGAATTCCACTGAGCGGGCAGCTGAGAAGGAAGTTATATGAAAAATAAAAGGGAGGAATCATCTACAATCAGCAAACACAAACGGGAACAAGTGATATACTGACTCCTTGTCCTGTTTCCTCAGAGCTGAGCACGCACCTGAGATTCAAGCCTCATGGTTTTAAAAATGGGGAAATTCCATGTAAATCTGGGGAAATTCCAGGATGTTATGGTTACTTTAGTTGGAAGTCAGAGAGATGGCTGAACACTGTTCTTGCCAACCTTGACAGTATGGTGACCTACAGAAGAAGCTGATGTCCTGCCGTGGAGCTAAATAATAGATATGGCTCAGAAGTGGAGCTGAATAATAGACATGGCCCAGAAAGTGAGGATGCTAAAGAGAGACCTAGGTGGACGAAGAATAGCTGTAAGTCCCAAAGAGTTAAATGACAATTTGTGCGAGCCACAAAATGGCTGCAGCTTCACTTATGCCTGAACAGAAAAGGCACCAGGGAGAGAATTCTGGGAAAGGGAGGGCTGCTCAGCCACATTTGTAAAACTTTTCCCTTTTCTTCTTGTGGGAAACTGAGCCTGAGAGAAGCAAAGTCCCCTGCCCAGGTCCACAGAGCTAGCAAGAAATTCTGGATCTGGGACTCTATCCCCACCAGACTTTGTCTCACAGGCTGTGGGAGGCTGCTTCTGTTAACAGACATAGGGAGTGTGGGAAGGGGGCTTCCAAATTCCAGATATAGTAGCCAGGTCTCAGGCAAGAGTCCCTGGACACATAGGTATGTGGAGTGGGCCGGTATTGTACCCACCAGCAAATCATCTTGCCACAATGTGAAATGACTCACCAAGGTGCCCATTTCACAGGGCATTTGTGAAGGTTGAGGGAGTTGTTCCAAGGACTCAGAAATCTAGTGAGTGATTCAAGAGTGTGCAGATGTCCAGGATTCATGCATACGAGAAATGCTTTCATGAGTGGATGATGGAAAAGGTATTTTCCCTGCAACTCTGGAAGTTCCCCATCAGGCCAAGAGGACCAGATGAAGTGGGATGGAAACCACTGCTGCAGAGCCACGTAGTTACAGAACTGAGTTTGGGGGTACTATAAGACCCTGAGAAATGAGCTCCCCAAGAGGTTGCTAGCCCCCTTTCCCAGCAGCACATCAGAGGAGGGTCATTCTTGTACCTCCGTGCCAGCCTGCAGCCCTGGGTGAGTCAGCAGGACTCCTGTGCATCAGGATAGACCATGAGCAAAAGTGGAGCAACCACCTCACAGCCAGCTTTGCCGCAGGCGCTGGGGGCAAATGCACCAGTTTCCCAGGGTTTGGTGCTAAATTTAGAATCTAGCTTCTTAGTGAGCTCAGCCTTTGTTAGGCAAAGGTGAAATCCAAGGCTGATGAAATACACCAGCCCATCACCGTCCAGCTGCCCTGTCTCACCACTCATGGGGCGGAAGGAGAGGGGTACAAACGTTCTGGAAGTTGACAGGGTCACAGTCTGTGCCTAGGTTTGGGCTGCACAATGACCATGGGAACTCTGCCCCTGCCATGGTAACAACTGCCTCAGACTTACTGGCCAATGACACTGTCATGTCAGGGTCGGTTCAGAGGATGTCATCTGGAAGCTTCTGCTGCCCTTTGAATTTAGCACCAGGAGGAATGGATTCACCATGGGTCTTCTGAGCCCTAGAGTTCTTCTCTGCTGGTTCCAGGGAACCAGTTATTTCCCAAGGTCAGGGCAGAGCCCTGGCTCAGTGGAAGTCAGGAGTGGGGACCCACAGGGCATCCTGTGTGTGAGTGTAGGAGCTGCTTAACCAAGCAACTGGAAGTCCCTAACTGTCAGGTCATAAAATCAATTTAGTGGTTCACAACCAACATTAGAGGGAAAGAAAAAAAAAAACCAAAAACCCAAAGGTACTAGAAAAAGAAAGACTGGTTTGGGTTTTGAAAGCTGTCATTCGTGAAGGTGAGCACTAGGTGGTAATATAAAATGCATTTGTTATTAAGGGCCAAAGTCTAGAAATGTTTCAAAAACACTGACCGAGAGGCTCCAACACAACAGAATCCCGTGGATTATGTGCTTGTTGTGTGAGCATGAAGACCTGAGTTCAGAGCCTCAAGATCAGTATAAAAAGCTGGGGGTGGTGATACATACCTGTAAGCCTAACACTGGGGAGGTGGAGACAGTAGGGTCCCTGTAGCTGGTTGCCAGCTAGTATATACGTTCACACACGTGCCTGCCCTCCATCTCTACTACACACAAATAAAGGCCTGGATTTGAATCCTGGATCCCTCAGCTGATGGGTGGCCCTGGCCCATGTGGCATCTCTAAGTCCCCCCATCCCCCTCCTCTTTAAAATGGACAATTTTTTTTCTCTAAAGGCTGTAAATAAAAGCTAGAGGTGAGCCGGGTGGTGGTGGCACACGCCTTTAATCCCAGCACTCGGGAGGCAGAGGCAGGCGGATCTCTGTGAGTTTGAGGCCAGCCTGGTCTACAAAGCGAGTTCCAGGAAAGGTGCAAAGCTACACAGAGAAACCCTGTCTCGAAAAAAAAAAAAAAAAAAGCTAAAGGTGGTATTTACCCAGGGATAAGCATGAGGATTAGGTGCTCAGAACCTGGAAGCTACCTTGCAAAGAGTACCAAGAAAGCTGGGGAGGAGAAAGAGGCTTGCTTGGGACCCAGAAGAAAAACTTCAGAAGAGTTGGCAGCTAAACAGATCCACAGGATGTAGAGAGGCACATGGAGGGAGGAACGGTATGGTGTACAAAGGGGTCTTTTTAAGGAGCAAGTGTGGCATTGGACTGGTACACAGAGTATGAGTAGCAGGTAGGATGTGACAGGAGATGGGTGTGACTCCCCATGTTGGGGCCTTTGATAGTGAAGGTTGAAAGATGATGCTTTGGGGACTTAGTATCATCCTGGGGGCTGTGACTGAACACGTCTACTGCTTTAATTTTCCTGGGGAGGCACACATAAAGTCCATTCACTCTGGACAGGACACCAACTAAAGAAATGATTCCACATAAGTCCAGCTTGGTGAATCAATGCGTTTATTGGGACTGCTTACAGGAGCTTGAGTAACTCTCAGGTGGCTGTATCCCTGAAACGCAGTCCAATCCCAGCATGTATGATAACTCATAAGCACATTGTCACTTGAGTCTCATGTGTAACTTAAGGGCAGCTATACCCATGGCGAGCCTCTGGTCCCCAGCAATCGTTTATTGTTGCTATATCTTGGGTGGAAGGAGGTGCCTTGTGAGCCTCTCCCTCCTTCCACAAAGAATATTGATAATCCCAATCTTGTGAGGGTTTTATGTGGGTGATCCAACTCAGGATGGCAATGACCCAACCAGAAAGTATTGGTTACTTTTCTGTTGCTGTGATAAAATATCATGACAAAAAGCAGCTCTTTATTTTCATTTACAGTCCCAGAGAGATAAGAGGCATGGTGTTAAGTGGGAGAGAGATGGAAGCAGGAGCAGGATCTAAGAGATCACATCTCTACGCACATGCAGAGATCAGAGAGAGGGAAGTGGAAGTGGGACGAGGCTATGAACTCTCCAAGTCTTCCCCCAATAACTCACTTCCTCCAGCAAGGCTGTACTACCTCCCTAAACAGCACCACCAACTGGGGATGAAGTGTTCAGACACCTGAGACTATGGGGGACATTTCTCATTCAAAGCACTTTACGGGAGGAAATAGCCACCCACTAATGTCCCTCCCAAGGTTCAAGCATCAGACTTACTGGTCAATGGGATTGTATTGAGAGGTAGGGCCTTTAAGAAGTGGTTAGGTCACAAGGGCTCCTCCTTCATGAATGAGGCTAAGGCTTTTACAAAGAGGCTTCTTCATATAGCATTTGCTCACTTGTCATTCTGTCTTCTATCATGTGGACATGGAGCAAGAGGCCCTCATCAGACACCAGCCAATATCTTGGCTTCTGATTTTCCTGCTTCTAGTTGTTTATAAACCACACACCCTTTGGCATTGTGCTATATAGCAGGACGTATGAACTAAGCCTGGGACCCAGTGGGCAAGGATATGACCAGATTTTCCTTGGGCTTAGCTTCTGTAATGCTTTTCTCCAAGGTTGATAGGAAAAAAAATCTTTCTGTTTGGATGTTCTTCTTGCTATCTTGACCTAATGGGAAGTCCTCTACTGGCTGGGTCATTAAATTTAGCTCAGTTAGGGGGAAGCTTGGACTTGATGGTCTGGGCTCCCCTTGTCTCATGGTGAGCTCACCTTCCCTGGAGGTAAGCAAGTAGAAGCTAATACAGCTTTGGGGAACAATGAGATGGAGGGGAAATTTTGAGCTCTGAAGGATACAGATGGATCAAGTGACTTTGGAGAGCTCATTTGTTACAGATATTTGGTGGGAAGGGCCATCCTGAGAGTTGCCTTTGAAATACGTCTTTTCTTTTCACACCGAAGTTTGAGGAGAGGGTCTGGGCCAGAGAGAGGGGTTATATGGTTTAGAGTCTAGGCATCTCCCCAGAGTTCCAGAAGGAGGAAAATACAATGTTATCTTCCTAGAGAGGCAAGCTGTCCTATGTCAGGAGGCAGAGACCTCACAAGTCCCTGCAAAGCTGACATGACCTGACATTCCTGAGGAACGGGGGTCCACATGGAGGAAAGACAGGGCTTTTAGCCCTCTTTAGACAGCTATCAAACTTGTGGGTCTGAAATACATGAGTTCTAAATGGAGAGGGGTCTAGTATTGTGAGTTTTGGGAACAGGCAAGTATGTGAAGAAATCAACAGCTAGTAGTTGTTATCATGACGGTGATGGGGACACTTGAAAGCACACATTGTTCTTATTAAGTTAGCACAAAATGCCTGACCCTTGACTCACCCAAGGAACTTCCATCGGGGCTTAAGCGTGAACTGCAAAGGAGCCTCGATGGTCCAAGGTGAGCTTCTCTGTGAGGGATGTGGTCAAAAGAAGACAGAAGAGCGTGAAGAGACAGAGTCAACCATGTTGGTCGGGCCTGGAGGATCCTCAGGATATCTGCTGAAGAAGCTTTGATTTCCTGGGGAGAGGGGTTCGTTTCAAAAGTGAAAAGGTATTCAGGAAAAAAAAGGAAGCTTTGGAGGGGGGCTGGCCAAAAAAAGACCTTAGGAGGATGGTGACATGGCTCAGTGAGGAAAGGTGCCTACCATCACGCATGGCTGCCTGAGTTTAATCCCTGAGATCCACAGGGTGGAAAGAACTGAAAGTGT
>CABHPR010045906.1:0-12709 GCA_902168415.1 Peromyscus melanophrys
CTCTCTCTCTCTCTCTCTCTCTCTCTCTCTCTCTCTCTCTCTCTCTCAATAGTATTGGCCATCTGGATCACAAAAGCCCATTGAAATGTAGAGAATGTTAACCCTTGACCCTGCTTTCTGACTGGGTCCTTAGTGCTAAGCCACACTTGCCCAGGCCTTCCTTCTCACTGACCAATTAAAACTGCTTAGAACAGAAACACCTGAACACTAAAGCATTCAGAGCTGCTCACCCCCAAATTTAGAGCTGAGCCCCATCTCCTTCAACACTACCTACTCCTGCTATCATGAAACAGGGAATCCTTATCTACCTGAAGATGAGTCAACCTATCAGTTTCTTAGTTTATAGGGTCATTTTTCATCTCACCTGAGCCACCCATTCACGGTCACTTCTTGAAGCAGTGTCACTTCTAAAACCTCTTAAAGATTTAAAATGTTCTTCATGATTCCATTGCAAAAGTCCATTTTCAGCAATACCTTGACTTTATTGGGCACTTGCTCCCATTTTACTATGATTTTTTTGTACCATTTCCACCTCTTCCAGCCTAAATTTCCTCTTTACTCATCCAAATCCACTGCTAAGCTCCTTTACAACACTTTGATTTCTTTGTTCCATATCCCTTAACCCGTTGTATCATACCTGGTAAAATTCAACGATAATTACATCAACATAATTCTAAATGTGCACTGGTTTTTATGCAGATAAATTTGGGGGGAGAAAATAGGGCACCCATATTAAATGTCATTACAAATTTCAAACGGCAAGTCTATTCTATTCACTTGTCACATACATTAACATTCTTATTCCTCAACGCAAGCAGTGCACATTTTCTTTTATTCCTCATATCTCTATGTAGTTGTTATTTTTTCCCCTCTTTGGTCTTTGAGGGACCTGCTACCCAGCTCCCAAATAATCGCATGGAGACTTATTCTTACTTATGAATGCCCAGCCTTAGCTTGGCTTTTTTCAGCCAGCTTTTCTTAAATTATCCTGTCTAGGTTTGCCTCTGGGCTTTTACCTTTCTCCATATATACCTTTATTTCCTTCTTACTTCATTGCTGGCTCTGTGGTTTGGTGGCTGGCCCCTGGCATCCTCCTCTCCTCCTTTCTTCACTTCTCCTCATTCTTCTTCTATGGATTCTCTCTGCCTGCCAGTCCCATCTCTCCTCTCTCTCTCCTGCCTAGCTATTGGCCATTCAGCTCTTTATTAGATCAATCAGGTGTTTTAGGCAGGCAAAGTAACACCGCTTCACAGAGTTAAAACAAACACACATAAAAGGTTGCAACACATCTTTGCCTCATTAAACAAATATTCGGCAGCATAAAAGAATGTAACACATCTTTAACTAATATTCCACAACCTCTTTACTGTATTTACTTCCCCATTTCCTATTGATTTTTCCTTAGATCTCATGGGGGGTGATGCAATGACCAGAGTGATCTCATTCTCCTATTCCCACTTACAACATGCCTGCCTCATACACTGTGTGTCTTCTTTCCTGTGAAAATGGAAGCAGTGTCAATATGTTTGAGAACACTTCTTTGGCCCTAGATCTCATTGCATCTTATCTTCCTTCTAAGTACTTCTCAGCTACTGTCTTCTTATATGACCATAAATAAAAATGCCAATTATAGCTGGGTATCATTTTAAACTAGTGTATACATATCCATTCATTTGTTAATCACTTGGAGAACGAAGGTTATAATTTTTATTCATTTTTTGTATAGAATGTATTGTATCAACTCTGAATTTAGTTTAATATCTTCAGAATAGGAACTTAAAATACTTAAGAATAATCCAAGGGCAGAAGCAAGTTCTAGATTTTACTATTTTTTTTTACTAATTTACAAAAAATGTGTTTTTTTAATTGTTTAAAATGTTTTTTTAGTAAATTTGAGTTGTTTTGTTCAGAATAATAGTACAAGAATTTTTTTAAGTAACTGGGTAATGGCCAGACAGTGGTGATGCACACCTCTAATCCCAGCACTTGAGAAGCAGAGGCAGGTGGATCTCTGTGAGTCTGAGGTCAACCTGGTCTACCGAGCAAGTTCTAGGACATCCAGGGCTGCACAGAGAATCCCATCTCAAAAAAACAAAAACAAAACAAAAAAGTAACTGGTTAGAGTCTTCTCAAATACTCTTCTTAGTTTTGATAAAATAGCTCTGTTCTATACCATTATTTGTTTCATGTAATGCTTTATTAAATGACCAATTACAGTAATGAATACAGAGGCTGTACTAGACAGCTATGGCTGTCATAACAAAGCACAGATACTAGGTAACTTAAACATCAAAATGTGTTTTTTACAGTTCTGGAGACCTAAAGTTCAAGAGCAGGGTGTTAGTGGGTCTGGCTTCTCTTAGGGTCCCCTCTGGCTTCTAAGTCACTGCTTTCTTGCTGGGCACTCACATGATGTGATGATCTACACATTTTCCTAATGTCTCCTCTCATCAGAACACCACCCGATTTGGCTGGGGTCTCACCTATCTATCTTCATTCAAACTCACTCAGCTTTTTAAAGATCCTATCTTCAAATACAGTCACATTGAGGGCGAAGGCCTTACACTCAGAATAGAAGATGCTCCTGTGCTGGAGGATGAAGGGAAAGGTGAAGGCCTCAAAGCTTGGACAGATGGGCAGAACAAGCCTACATTCCTTGCTTGCTTGTGCTGTTGCTCATGCTGTTTATGGGCGTTCAGTCTTGGTGAGCTGATAACTCACACCTTATGTTCTCCTTAATCTCCTAACCTCCATGTCTTTTCACTTGCTCCCTAGATCTCCTTTCTCCTTGATTTCCAGGATCAACTAGATAGTCTGCAGAGCTCAATGTATACATATTTGTTCAGAATTATGAAGAATCTCTAGATAGTGACCACAAAGCTCAGAGACAAGGGCAAGCCATCTTCAGTGTGGCTCCTAAGTGACCATAAGATCACACTATTGTGAAGGCATCTTTTAAGCCTCCTTCCTCCCAAGTGTATGGACCCAATTATGCTCTAACACATCCTTCAGCACAGCCCAACTCCACCCCTTACTTCCCAACTTTTCTCTTTCATCCCTGTTCTAAATGCAACATGAATCCAGTGTATGAAAGGAAATAGACCTAGTTGGGGAATAATGTGCAGTGAAATGAGACCTGGAAAAGAATTCAATCAAGAGCAGAACACAGGAAAATCTGGCAAGGAGAAAACAAAAACACTTAGTCAAGCTGCAGCAGGTGACAAACGCCCTGTGGCTTGAGAGACCCTGATTTTTATGGTACCTTCACTAATCTTCCAATTAGCTTTGTTCATAAAGGGATTAGACACACAGGGAGATGTGGTGCTTTGTAATATTTAATTAACTTGACCTTTATTGTGGTCATGAGTTTTCACTCCTTTCCTGTTGCCTATGGGGGAAATCCATCTTTTATTCCAGCCTCAATGTATTGACTTTTCTGAATCTGTACAAGAACTGAGCTGTATGTGTTCTCAGTGTCTCTTTGTCCATTTCTTTCCATTGGCTGAGTTCATATGTGAGGACTGGAATAGAGCTCATTGCCAGCAAGTCTGGAATTTGACTCTTTTTAGTGCAATGAGGACTTGAACAAAGCTTAGTTAAAAATCAAAAAATAAAGCAAAACATTGAGACCAACAGAGGAAACTGTATGGAGCCAGAATCCTTTGCGTATGTTGTTCCATCAATAGCTACCACATTTGACTGGCCAAATGTATCCCCCCCCCCCTTTCAGGCATTTCTTTCAAATGACGTGTTACTGGATGTGATGCTTTCGAATTTTTAAAGCTTTTAGTGAGCCACATTTATATATTTATAGACTCTTTTTAGGGCATCATGGCTGCCTTCCTTGTCTTCTCTAACTTCCCAGCAAATTTTTTTTTAAATATAGTCTAGCTCTGACCTATTTTGCTGACATGGACTACCATGGAGATGCTTGGATTCCTAATTTACATCCTCTCCCCAACTCAACTACCCATTTCCTTTAACTATGAAAGATTCTTTGTGTACTTACTCATGTATTTATTATTTATTTGAGAAGCTAAAAGGCTAGAATGCAAATGAGCTGAGGTGACATGGAGATTCAGGGGCAACATCTTGGTACCATCTGTTCTTAAGCAAACTTTAGTTCTAAAGTGGAGAAAAAACACTTCATCTTATTTTCAACAATGGCCTGCACCCTCTGTGGCTGAGGGGATCCTAAAGCTACCTTCACAATGGATGGTCAGGGTGTTGGTTCTTTCCTCAGGTGTCTATGTTCAGGAGTTCGTTGTCAGGTCTGTTGTGGGATATTTGTTTACACTGTGTGAAGATGTGTCCTTGTAAATGGTTTAATAAAGAGATGAACGGCCAATAGCTGGGCAGGGGAGAATAGGAGGGACTTCTGGGAAGAGAGAAGAACTGGAGATGAATCTAGACTGGCAAGAGACACCAGTGAGACACTGAGGGAGTTAGGCATACAGAATGGAGGAGAGGTAAAGAACCACGTGGCAGAATGTAGATGAATAGAGTCAGGTTAATTTAAGTAGTAAGAGCTAGTTGGGAGCAAGCCTAAGCTAAAGGCCAATTATAATTAATAATAAGTCTCCATGTTATTATTGGGGAGCTAGCAGTCCCAAAGAAAGTCTGACAAGAAAGTCCAGCTACATTTAATGCCCAATGTCTGGCATGCATATCCACATAAGGCCTGAGAAAGCTGAAAAAAGTTCTGAACATGGAGTCAGAAGTGGCTTACTGGACACACGTGTCTCTCAGGTAGGCCTGGTGCTTGCAGTGTACAGAGGCAAGGCTTTTGCTGCTGCCTGTGGACCCAAAGGAGGTGGAGCCAGCTGCCAGCACCATGTGCTAAGCAGAGATGCACAGTGGCTGGCATGGCAGCTTAAGGTTTAGTTCACATGGTCAGAAAAGACTGCAGATGTGCAATAAGTCAGTTCCAGACTGAGAAAATCTCTGAATGGGTACAATATATTTGAAAATGTGCTTAGGTGAAAATGGGTATAGATAGTCACAGAAAAAACAGTTTGAAAATAATAAAGTCTTTAAAGAAAGAAGAATAAAGTAGTGTAAGGAGAATAAGCCACATAAGGATGGGAAATACATAGGTGTCTGGTTTTATATGCTGTTTTGTTTACTTCGAATTTTTTGAATGCTGATGAGCAAAGGGCAAATGCTGCTGAGAGATATATTTATATATGTGGGAAGAAAACTAAATTAAATCAGCCTATATATTTTAAGGATGTCTTAATTTTAGAGTGGAAGTCATGGAATGTGTTGCATTGGGGGAGAGGTTATGCTTTTGTTTCCACAGGAAACAAAAAACTACAGATTCCTTCAAAATTAATGAAGACCAGATTTGATCAGGGGAGACCTCCTGAAAATCTTGGCTGCAGACATGAAGGAAGAAACCAAGAAAAAGTATAAGACATGTGACATATATGCTGATTCCTCTAATATAGGAACAGCTCTGAAACTGGATGAGACATGATAAACCTTGTTAGCTACAGAGTCCTCATTACTTATTATTACATGCCATCCTTTTATATGGCATGGATGGAGATTTATATTACAGTATGATTATACAGTCCAAATGAATTTATAAAGGTTAATAGATGCCTTTTACCTGCTCAAACACAGAGCAGAGAATCATCTTTAGCTGATTTGTGCACACTGAACATTCCATACTTGTGTTAATGCAGGTATGTATGTTACCTTTAAAAGTTTGTATGTTTTTAGAACAAAAGACCAGACATCAATAAAGATAAGACAACCATCCCAGGTAATCTAGCCTCTCAGAAAGCCTCTGCTATAGTTTCCTCAAAATTATGCATCCAGGGGCCTGGGAAAATGGCTCAGAGATTAATAGCACTGACTGCTCTTCCAGAGGTCCTGAGTTCAATTTCCACCAACCACATGGTGGCTCACAAACACCTATAATGAGATCTGGTGCCTTCTTCTGACATGCAGGCAGAACACTGTACACATAATAAATAAATAAATCTTTTAAAAATCTGCATCCAAAACAACTTCAAAGCTGCTAGCTAAAATGGTCCAACCTCACAGACTACTCCAGCCAAGACTTCAGATAAGCTCTGCACTTTCCCATTACATAGAGACTGGACAACAAATGATATAGCTAGCTCTCCCAGGACTTGACCATTATCCCAATTTTCTCAGGGTCCTCTAAAGAGGCTGTTGCCCCTGAACAATAGGAAGCAGTATAGAGAATATGAGGACCACATTCCAAAAAGATAGAGTGGGTGATTTTTTTTGGTCATTTGGTGGGTTATGGATGTTTATCATCATTTAGGGAGGTTGGTTGCAGGTTGCTCTTGGTCATGTGCAGAGAAGAAACAAAGAGAAGGTGATTAGATTCAGGGATCTCATTCTGAAAAGAAAAAGGGGGAATATAGAAATGATAGGACAAAAGAGCAAATTATTGAACCTACTTTTAAACTAAAAGGCAACTACTACTCTTAAGTATTTTACACTGGTATGGATTTTTCTATTTAAGGTTACTTTCGTTAGAACATACTGTATATATGTATTTCTACTTTTGCTTAAGGTATTGTACCTATGCAGCTCATTTAAAAATGTAAAGTTTTAGTCCTTAAATCTATTTAGGATAATAAAGAAATGCAAGTTAACAGTCATCTATAACAATCAGATTTGTGGCCATGTTAGGTATGTTTTCAAGTTCAAACAGAGATATATTTTAGATAAATATATGGTTTTCAAACTTCAGGGACCTACACAATATGGCATTTAAGATGTTTTAATAACATAAGGCTTTTCATGACATTGAGACATGTCTCTTCCTGGAAGCAACCATTTACTTCAAAAAAGGATGATGGGTCTCTGATGGGGTTAAGGACTAGATAGTCATACCATTTTCTTTGTTACAAAATTCAGTAAAGAAATTAATAAAAAGAGATATAATGTTTATAAGGTTGAGAGTCATAAAAGCTTTAATTGTTTATCTAAGAAAATGTTTTGGGATCTAAAAAGATATTTTTAGGATGGTAATACAAGTTATGATAGGTAGTGGTTTAGATATAAAACTTTGGACTCATCATCTGTAGGATAGATAATAGAGTAATTTCTCCAAATCTGTCAAATATAAATGGACTGGACATTGGGAATGTAACCCTGACTTGATAACTGCTCTTTTTTTTTTTTTTTTTTTTTTTTGTTGTTTTTTTCGAGACAGGGTTTCTCTGTGTAGCTTTGTGCCTTTCCTGGAACTCACTCTGTAGACCAGGCTGGCCTCGAACTCACAGAGATCCGCCTGGCTCTGCCTCCCGAGTGCTGGGATTAAAGGCGTGCGCCACCACCACCCGGCGATAACTGTTCTTATGTATATAGTTTTACTGTGTTAAGAGTTAAAAACCTTTCCTTTTTATTTAGACAAAAAGGGGAAAATGTTGCAGGATGTATGTTTACACTGTGTGAAGATGTGTCCTTGTGATTGGTTGAATAAAGAGCTAACCAGCCAATAGCTAGGCAGGAGAGAGTGTGTGGGACTTCTGGGGAGAGAGAGGAACTGGAAATGAATCTAGGTATGCAAGAGACACCAGCAAGACACTGAGGGAGTCATACACACAGAATGGAGGAGAAGTAAAGAACCACATGGCAGAACGTAGATTAATAGAAACAGGTTAACTTAAGCTATAAGAGCCATTTGGGAGCAAGTCTAAGCTAAAGGCAAAGCTTTAATAGTTAACAATAAGTCTCTGTGTCATTACTGGGGAGATGGCAGTCCCAAAGAAAGTCTAATAAGAAGTTCAGCTACACAGAGCCACTGGTTCCTCAGGAGCTGTGGGCTGCAGTTTTTTGAGAGAATAAGTATGGTGTTCCCTCAATTCTCATCTCTTTTTCCCTAATCAGAAAAACTAAGTTACAACTGAGCAGATAAGAATAAGTCATTCAGGGCTGTGGATTCAATGCCATAGGTAGAGTGCTTGCCTCCCAAGCATGACGCCTTGGGTTCATTCCTCAGCATTGAATACATGACATGTGAGGGTGCATGACTGTCATCCCAGCATTTGGGAGGCGGAGGCAGGAGAATCGGTTCAATGTCATCTTCACCTACATAGCAAGTTCCAGGTCAGCCTGGGCTACATGAGACTCTACCACTAAACAACTAAGTAAACACAAAACATTAGCGTAAACCATTTTTGTGCAGTAGAAGAACATGTCCAGTAATGGATGAGCTTATGAGGTGGAAGTGGACCTGCAGCCAGACATTGGCTACTGCCTCCCATTCTTTCTCTTTCATCCTCTGTCCCTCTCCCACCTACTCCTCCATTCCATAGCAGTATGTGTAATAGGCAAGAGTGTGGGTTATACAAACAGAATTCTGAAATTGAATTTTAACTGTCCTGTATCTTAATTTTATGTAAAAGTGGTACAAAATACCAATATCTCCTTACATGTTACCTTGAGGATCACCTGTGATTAAACACTCCCAGAACAAGCTACCTTTGATGGCTTATTGATGTCCATGCCTCGGATATGATGACTTCTGTTCTTTTATGTTATTTTAGGCATAGAGTAATTTGTTAATTAGCTTTGATACACTTAATGTTATTTCGCTATTCTTAGGTCAGTTAGTGATTCTTCATCTAGTCTTTGGTAGCTTTAGGGGACAGTGTTGGGGCCATACTATCAGAGACCAATATTGCCTGAAAGATATATCCTGATATCTATTAATCAATAACTATCCCTAAGTAGTAGCTACAATTAACAGTACTTGCAAAATGAGAGCCCACAAGATAAAATAAGGAAGATAGTAAAGATGACTCAGAATCTGAGCTCAGGATCCACAAGTAATTCACTGTAGTCTTAATCTCAGAAAGAGGCCAAGACAAGTTCAGTGTAAGGGGCTATAGACAGGACACAGTCACTACCCTTGCTTGTACACAAGTAACCTGAGGTCATCCTTTGTGTAAGATGGCAGAGTCTTCTGTCTATGAACACTGTTGCTAAATCCTGATTTGGCCCCAAACCTAAGAAACAGAACTATTTGACTCATAAGTCTCCATAGCCTTTGCATGAACTATTAAAATTATAGGGAGATTCAATAGTACTGAGTCACATTTATAAAATTTCCATTTAAGCTCCTATATATAGTTATCTATAGGCATTTGTTAAAGCTCCCTAAATATACATGCATGCATTTGTATGAGCACATTTTTAGGAATGGATATATTGAGATCTTCTTATGCATTTATTAATATAAATGCTTTAGTCTGTGAGTTCTGTGAATGTATATAGGATTTGGAATTCTTAAATTCAAGTATCATAAAAAGGTCAAATTTAAAAATTCTAATACATTGATCCAAAGGCCAGTAAAGATGAAAAAAGTAATCTTGAGTCATAGGTTTATAGTCTCTGCCTTTCCAGGGCAGGTTATCCCATTGGCTCAGATAAGAATAGAAAGCGATTACCGACTTCTCATAGGGTGACACATTTCTCTTTTTCTCCCTGGATCCCTAGCCATCTTTCTTTTTTCCTTTTTTCTATAAAAAGAAATCTCATTCTAATTCCTGTGCCTAACACTCCTTATCCTCACTAACAAAAAAAAAAAATCTGCTACTTCTCAAGTCTACTTTGTTACAAATACGAATCCCATCACACTAACAACGGAACACTGAAAGCCCTTTGTAGTGCCTCCTACTCCAAGTGGAAGACTCCAACCCTTGTAGTACAATCAAGCCATCCCCCAGCATCACAGGGCTCTAATGATAAGAATAATCCATAGTGAGTAAAGTGGGTTTTTTTTTTTAATGCTTCAGTTCTATCATTAAGATTCTTGCTTAAGACGATTCAGATTCATTTGTTCCAAAAATATTTGACTGCCATTCATGTTCAAATGGCATTTGGTGGGGAAGGCAGAAGCAATATGAGTAAATCATGAATCTGTCCTTAAGGATACTAAAATTCAGAAGCAGAAGTAAGGCCTATCCACAAATTCCAGTTTGAGAGAGAATATGTCAAGGAGAAACTATTATTTTTCGGTCACAACGTATATTTGAAGATTAGGAATTTTTCTGGAGTGCTGAGAAGATTGGAGATAACCCTTCAATAAGTTCAGTCATTACAACAGCAGCACTGAGAAAAGTGTCTGCCAGGGAACCACACAGGACTGGCACCCTTTCTTGACCAACATTCAGCTCTCTTGATATCCTCAGACCAGACACAGAGGTTATGTGAGGTTATATGGTGCAGGCTTTTTCACTCCAGCTTCCTTTCCCTCCCTGCCTCTTGCTGAGATTGGCTTTGATTTCAAATGCCGCATTTCTCCCTATAAGTTGCGTGCCTGTGTACTCCTGGTGTCTAGAGTAGAAGATAGCATGGAGCTTCCAGTTCTGTTTATAGTGGTTGAACAGGGGCCCAGTCCAAAACTCATCCACTGGAATCAACTTCCTTTCCCGGAAGATAAAGCTAAATAAATGCTGCTTGCTTAGACTGCAGTCGCATGCATCAAGTGTTGGAGCCAGGAACACCCAAGCTTCAGGAAGTAAGAAGAAATGAGATTCTCCGCAGGAAACCCCAAAATAGAAAAAAAAAATGTGGAAACTTGGAAGTCAGCCTATCCTCTCCCAAATCCATCTAACAAAATTTAATGATGTCCCTGTGAAATGTATGCAGTCACAGCATGGGGAGCAAACCAGCTGAGAGCCATTGGCTTACTAATGGCTCTTAGTTGATTGAGAGGGGTGGGTGATGCAAAGCTAGCCAGGCTGAATGCATAGTAGGTAGTATGGATGATAGAGTGATATTTATCTATCTATCTATCTATCTATCTATCTATCTATCTATCTATCTATCTATCCTATGTGTTTTTCACATCATGTATCTTGAACCCATTCATTCCCTGTCCCTTTGCATCTGCCCTCTGCCCCGTACTCTCCTCTGAATAAAACAAAATTCAATAGAAAAAGGGAAGAAAATAAAATGATAAAAATTAAAATAAATAAATAAAAAGGGAAGGAATTAAAAATCTCATTATAGAGGCTGCAGTGTGACCCAGTAAGTCATGCCATACACCCCTTGGTCCATACATCTCTACTTTCAAGGGTTTATTGCAAAGAGCTATTGGTCTGGTTTGAGGCCCCTGGCCTCCACTGCATGTTTGATGCTGGCCCCCACTAGGACACTTCCTGGACATTCTGCTGCCTCCCTGTGTTGTAGAGATCCTGCAGCTTTGGGTCTGCAGGTCAGGTCTCTTCTTGTGTTCTAACAGATGGGGTAGATGATGGGGCAGGCGAAGTCATAACCCTGGGTCTGGGCCTGTGTAGCTATAGGGTTGGTCCACCAGAAGGGAGATGGGTACATCTCTCCCATGGTCATAATTTTGGGGCTGGCTCACCTACACCTGCACTAATGGGGTAGGCTCTATTGGCCTGCTTTCCCGAGTGTTGCAGCTGGTGGGGGTCAGGGATGGCTCTCTCACTCTTATGACCACAGGGCCAGCTCTCCCACCTGCCTCAGGTGTTGATGGGCAGGGGGGCAATTCTCCTCTGCCCATGCTGCCACAAGGCAGATGGGTAATGGGGGCAGCTGTCCTATGCTCATGATTTCAGGGCTGGCTCATTTATACCTCCACTAATAGGGTTGGATCTCTTGTGCTACCCTGGTGGGGTACAGGGCTTGCTCTCCTGAGTGTTGCTGCTGGTGGGGGTCAGGGACAACTCTCTCACTCTTATGACCACCAGGCCAGCTCTCCCACCTGCCCTAGGCATGGTGGGCCACTGGGAGGGTAGCTCTCTCTCATCCATGCCACCACAGGACAGATGGATAATGGGGACAGCTCTCCCATGGCTCACAATTTCAGGGCTGGCTCACCACACCTGTGCCAACAGGGTTGGCTCTATTGTGCTGTCCTAGCAAGGTGCAGGGCCTGCTCTCCTGAATATTGCAGCTGAGGGGGTCAGGGATAGCTCTCCTATGACAGAGTGATTTTTTTTTAAGGATCTTCTATGGCTTTTGCTACATGTCAAAGAAACTTGTGAGTTTAAAATTCTGTTATTGCTCATTCATGTTCCTATACCAAGGCATTGTGGGTACCTCTGTCACAGATATGGAAAGAGCCATGAAAGGAAATGTGGGTTGGACTGGAGGCCCATGCATATCTACCCAGGGTGCTGTTTGAATTGCCCCATCTGATTCTGACTGAAGAGGGACAGTGACTGGGCTTTGTCATATAGTCTTAGTTCATTTCATTTTGGCCTTAAAGGAAGCCAGTCAAGACCAGAAATTAACAACTTTCAATAAAAATAAAATTTTGATGAAAAATAAGGAAAAATTATCTTAAGTCATATTCTTTGATTTGATGGGATTTAGAGGGTTAGTTGTTCTGTTGCATTAAAAACAAGTGTTGGTGAGAACATACCTAAGTCATGGGTAAAAAATAACATGGAAATGATTTTAAAATTCCCTGGCCTTCCCTGGAAGGCCCATTCATCCTGAGATTTCTTGGGGATAAACAACATTTCAAGGATAGATATGGTAGTAAATGGCTATAATCCAAACCCTGGGCATATAGAATCAGGGGGATTGCCATGAGTTCAAGGCCAGCCTGGTATACATAAACAAACTCTAGGCCATTTGGGGTTATAATGTGAAAGCCTTTCTCAAAAAAAAATTCCTTCCTCCCTCCCTTCCTTCCTTCCTTCCTTCCTTCCTTCCTTCCTTCCTTCCTTCCTTCCTTCCT
>CABHPR010045909.1:0-13127 GCA_902168415.1 Peromyscus melanophrys
TTTATTTATTTATTTATTTATTTATTATTTGATAAATAAACATTCTCTTATACATTGCATCCCAACTGAAATTTCCCCTCCCTCCTCTCCTCCCACCCCCTCATCTCTTCTTCCCCAGATCCACTCTTTCTCCTTTCCCTTCAGAAAAGGGCAGGCCTCCCAGGGACATCAGTCAAACATGGCATATAAAGTTATAACAAGAATAGGCACAAACTCTCATATTAAGACTGACTGGGGCAACCCTGTAGGAGGAAAATGGTCCCAAAAGCAGGCAAAAGAGTCAGAGATACTCCCCCACTCCCACTGTTAGGATTCCCACAAGAACACAACTGTCACATATGCAGAGGACCTAGGTCAGACCCATGCAGACTCCCTAGTTGTCGGTTCTGTCTCTGTGAGCCCCAGTGAGCTCTGGTTAGTTGATTCTGTAGGTTTTCTTATAGTGTCCTGACCCTTTTGTCTCCTCCAATCCTTCCTCTCCCTCTTCTGTAGGATTTTCTGAGCTCTGCCTAATGTTTGGCTATGGTTCTCTGCATCTGCCTCCATCAGTTGCTGGATGAAGCCTCTCTGATGACGATTATGCCAGGCTCTGGTCTACAAGTATAGCGAAGTATCATTAGGAAGCATTTCATTGACTTTTTTTGTTTTGTTTTGCTTTGTTTTGTTTTTACTGATCATATTTGGTTTTATCCTAGGCCTCTGGGCTATCCAGCCTCTGGATCTGGACCCTCCAGGCAATGTCTGTCATGGGATCCCCCTTGTGGCGTGGGTCACAAGTTGGGCCACTCATTGGTTGGCTGTTCCCACAAGTTATGGTAAACCCCAGCGCATCTTGCAGGCAGGACTAACTGTAGGTAGAAGGTTTTGTGGCTTAGTTGGTGTCCTAATCCCTCCACTGGAAGTCTTGCCTGGTTAAAGAAGATGGCCAGTTCAGGTTCTGTATCTCCTGTTACTAGGAGTCTTAGCTAGGGTCATCCTTGTAGATTCCTGGGAGTTTCCATTGCACTAGGTTTAGTCATCTCTCCCTCCACCCCAATCCACCCTGTTCCCATCCTCACCTGCCCCCAGTCTACCCACTAAATCTATTCTATTTCCACTTCCCAGAGAGATCCATGCATCCTGCCTTGGGCTGCCCTGGTCATTTAGCCTCTCTAGGTCTGTGGACTGTAGCATGGTTATCCTTTACTTTACAGCTAATAACTGCCTTATAAGTGAGTACACATCATGTTTGTCTTTTGGTATCTGGGTTACTTCACTCAGGATGATTTTTTTTCTAGTTCCATCCATTTGCCCACAAATTTCATGGTGTTATTTTTTTTTAGCAGCTGAGTAATATTCCATTGTATAAACATACCACATTTTCTTTATCCATTCTTTGGTTGAGGGACATCCAGTTTGTTTCCAGTTTGGGGGTATTAAAAATAAAGCTGCTATGAACATAGATGAGCAAGTGTTCTTATGATGTATGGAGAATCCTTTGGGTATATGCCCAGGAGTGGTATAGCTGAGTCTCAAGGTAGATCAATTCCCAATTTTCTGAGAAACTTCCACACTGACTTCCAAAGTGACTGTACAAATTTTCATCCCTCCAGCAATGGAGGAGTGTTGCCCTTGCCCCACATCCTTGCCAACATGAGCTGCCACTTGTTTCTTGTCTTAGCCATTCTGACTGCTCTGAGATAGAATCTCAGAGTCGTTTCGATTTGTATTTCCCTGATGGCTAAGGATTTTGAACATTTTGTTAAGTGCTTCTCGGTCATTTGAGATTCCTCTGTGGAGAATTCTGTTTAGATCTATACCCCATTTTTAATTGAATTATTTGGTTTTTTGATGTCTAGTTTGAGTTCTTTATATATTTTGGATATTAGCCCTCTGTCAGATGTAGGGTTGATGAAAATCTTTTCCAATTCTATAGGCTGCACTTTTGTCCTTTGCCTTACAGCAATTTTTCAATTTTGTGAGGCCCCATTTATTAATTGCTGTTTTTAGTGTCTGTGCTATTGGTGTTCTATTTAGGAAGTTGTCTCCTGTGCCAACGCATTTAAGGCTACTCTCCACTTCTTCTTCTATCAAGTTCTGGTTTTATGTTGAGATCTTTGATCTGCTTGGACTTGAGTTTTGTGCAGGGTGATATGGATCTATTAGCATTCTTCTACATGCCAACATTCAGTTAAACCAGCACCATTTATTGAAGATGCTTTCATTTTTCCATTGTATATTTCTGACTTCCTTGTCAAAAAGCAAGTGTCCATAGGTGTGTGGATTTATGTCTAGGTATTAGGTTAGATTCCACTGATCAACCTGTCTGTTTTTATGCCAATACCATGCTTTTTAAAGTTACTGTATCTTTGTAGTACAGCTTTAAGTCAGGGATGGTGATACCTTTGGAAGTTCTTTTATTGTACAGGATTGTATTTAGCTATCCTGGGTTTTTTGTCTTTCTAAATGAAGTTGAGTATATCCTTTCAAGGTCTGTAAATATTGTGTTCAGATTTTGATAGGAATTGCATTGAATCTGTAGATTGCTTTTGGTTAGATGGCCATTTTTACTGTTTTAAACCTACTGATTCATGAGCATGGCAGATCATTTTATCTTCTGATATCTTCTTCAATTTCTTTCATCAAAGACTTGAAGTTCTTGCTATAAAGGTTGTTCACTTGCTTAGTTAGAGTTACCCCAGACATTTTATATTATTTGTGGCCATTATGAAGGGTAATGTTTCCCTGATTTCTTTCTTAGCCCTTTTGTCATTTGTATATAGGAGGGCTATTGATTTTTTTTAAAAAAATTATTCTTGTATCCAGCCACTTTGCTGAAGGTGTTTATCAGCTGCAGGAGATCCCTGGTAGAATTTTTGGGGTTTCTTATGCATACTATCATATCATCTGTGAATAATGATACTTTGACTTCCTCCTTTCCAATTTTAATCCCCTTGATCTCCTTTAGTTGTCTTATTCCTCTACCTAGAACTTTAAATACTTTGTTGAATAAATATGGAGAAAGTGGACAGCCTTGTCTTATTCCTGGTTTTAGTAAAATTGCTTTGAATTTCTCTCCATTTAATTTGATGTTGGCTATAGGCTTGCTGTATATTGCTTTATGTTTAGGTATGTCTCTTGAATTCCTTTTTTTCTTTTTTTTTTAATTTAATTTTATTTTACAATACCATTCAGTTCTACATATCAGCCACGGATTCCCTTGTTCTCCCCCCTCCCGCCCCCTCCCCTTCCCTCCAGCCCACCCCCCATTCCCACCTCCTCCAGGGCAAAGCCTCCCCCGAGGACTGAGATCAACCTGGTAGTCTTAGTCCAGGCAGGGCCATTCCCCTCCTCCCAGGCCAAGCCAAGCGATCCTGCATAAGCCCCAGGTTTCGAACAGCCAAATCATGCAGTGAGCACTGGACCCAGTCCCACTGCCTGGATGCCTCCCAAACAGATCAAGCCAATCAACTGTCTCACCCATTCAGAGGCCCTGATCCAGTTGGGGGCCCCTCAGCCATTGGTTCATAGTTCATGTGTTTCCATTCATTTGGCTATTTGTCCCTGTGCTTTATCCAACCTTGGTCTCAACAATTCTCACTCATATAGACCCTCCTCATTCTCACTAATTGGACTCCTGGAGCTCCACCTGGGGCCTAGCCATGGATCTCTGCTTCCAGATCCCTCAGTCATTGGATGGGGTTTCTAGCATGACAATTAAGGTGTTTGCCATCCCATCACCAGAGTGGGTCAGTTTGGGCTGTCTCTCGACCATTGCCAGCAATCTATTGTGGGGGTATCTTTGTGGATTTCTGTGGGCCTCTCTAGCACTTTGCTTCTTCCTATTCTCATGTGGTCTTCATTTATCATAGTCTACTATTCCTTGTTCTCCCTCTTTGTTCTTGATCCAGCTGGGGTCTCCCGCTCCCCCAAGCTCTCTTTCCCTCGACCCTCGCCCTTCATTTCCCCCACTTATGTCCAGGCTGTTCATGATGATCTCATCCATTTCTCCATCATTGGGTGATCCCCATGTCTTTCTTGGGGTCCTGTTTTCCAGGTAGCCTCCCTGGTGATGTGAGTAGCAGTCCAGTCATCCTTGCTCCACATCTAGTATCCTCCTATGAGTGAGTACATACCATGTTTGTCTTTCTGAGTCTGGGTTACCTCACTCAGGAGGATTTTTTCTAGATCCATCCATTTACCTGCAAACCTCATGATGTCATTGTTTTTCTCTGCTGAGTAGTATTCCATTGTGTATATGTACCACAGTTTATTTATCCATTCTTCAGTTGAAGGGCATCTAGGTTGTTTCCAGGTTCTGGCTATTACAAACAATGCTGATATGAACATAGCTGAGCAAGTGCTCTTGTGGTATGATTGAGCATTCTTTGGGTATATGCCCAAGAGTGGTATAGCTGGATCTTGGGGGAGATTGATTCCCAATTTTCTAAGAAAGTGCCATATTGATTTCCAAAGTGGCTGTATAAGCTTGCATTCCCACCAACAGTGAAGGAGTGTTCCCCTAGCTCCACATCCTCTCCAGCACAAGGTGTCTTCAGTGTTTTTGATCTTAGCCATTCTGACAGGCGTAAGGTGGTATCTCAGAGTTGTTTTGATTTGCATTTCCCTGATAATTAGGGATGTTGAGCAATTCCTTAAATGACTTTCAGCCATTTGAGTTTCCTCTGTTGAGAATTCTCTGTTTAGTTCTATCGCACATTTCTTAATTGGACCATTGGGCATTTTGATGTCTAATTTCTTGAGTTCCTTATATATTCTGGATATCAGTCCTCTGTCAGATGTGGGGTTGGTGAAGACCTTTTCCCATTCTGTAGGCTGGCGCTTTGCCTTGTTGACCATATCCTTTGCTCTACAAAAGCTTCTCAGTTTCAAGATGTCCCATTGATTGATAGTTTGTTTCAGTGTCTGTGCTACTGGTGTTATATTTAGGAAGTGATCTCCTATGCCAATGCATTCAAGACTACTTCCTACTTTCTCTTCTAGCAGGTTCAGAGTAGCTGGATTTATGATGAGGTCCTTGATCCACTTGGACTTAAGTTTTGTGCACGGTGATAGATATGGGTCTATTTGCAGCCTTCTACATGTTGATATCCAGTTATGCCAGCACCATTTGTTGAAGATGCTTTCTTTTTTCCATTGTACACTTTTGGCTTCTTTGTCAAAATTTGTATGTTCATAGGTGTGCGAATTAATGTCAGGGTCTTCAATTCGATTCCATTGGTCCACAAGTCGGTTTTTATGCCAGTACCAAGCTGTTTTTATTACTGTAGCTCTATAGTAGAGCTTAAGTTCAGGGATCGTGATGCCTCCAGATGCTTTATTGTACAGGATTCTTTTGGCTATCCTGGGTTTTTTGTTTTTCCATATGAAGTTGAGTATTATTCTTTCCAGGTCTGTGAAGAATTGTGTTGGTATTTTGATGGGGATTGCATTGAATCTGTAGATTGCTTTTGGTAAAATTGCCATTTTTACTATGTTAGTCCTGCCTATCCATGAGCATGGGAGATCTTTCCATTTCTGACATCTTCTTCAATTTCTTTTTTCAGAGATTTGAAGTTCTTGTCATATAGGTCCTTCACTTGCTTGGTTAGTGTTACCCCAAGGTATTTTATATCATTTGTGGCTATTGTAAAGGGTGATGTATCTCTGATTTCCTTCTCAGCCTGTTTGTCAATTGTGCATAGGAGGGCTACTGATTTTTTTTGAGTTGATCTTGTATCCTGCTATGTTGCTGAAGGTGTTTATAAGCTGTATCAGTTCCTTGGCTGAATCTTTGGGGTCACTCAAGTATACTATCATGTCATTTGCAAATAGGGAAAGCTTGACTTCTTCCTTTCCAATTTGTATCCCCTTAATCTCCTTATGTTGTCTTATTGCTCTGGCTAGAACTTCAAGTACTATATGGAATAAGTATGGGGAGAGCAGACAGCCTTGCCTCGTTCCTGATTTTAGTGGAATTGCTTTGAGTTTCTCTCCATTTAATTTGATGTTGGCTGTTGGCTTGCTATAAATTGCCTTTATTATGTTTAGGTATGTTCCCTGTATTCCTGATCACTCCAAGACCTTTATCATGAGGGGGTGTTGGATTTTGTCAAATGCCTTTTCTGCATCTAGTGAGATGATCATGTGGTTTTTTTCTTTGAGTTTGTTTATATGGTGTATTACATTGACGGACTTTCGTATGTTGAACCACCCTTGCATCCCTGGGATGAAGCCTACTTGATCATGGTGGATAATTGTTTTGATGTGTTCTTGGAGTCTGTTTGCCAGTATTTTATTGAGCATTTTTGCATCAATGTTCATGAGAGAGATCGGTCTGTATTTCTCTTTCTTTGTTGTATCCTTGTTTGGTTTAGGAATCAAGGTAATTGTAGCCTCATAGAAGGAGTTTGGTAATGTCCCTTCTGTTTCTATTGTGTGGAACAATTTAAAGAGTATTGGTATTAACTCTTCTTTGAAGATCTGGTAGAATTCTGCACTGAAACCATCTGGTCCTGGGCTTTTTTTGCTTGGGAGACTTTTAATGACTGTTTCTATTTCCTTAGGGGTTATTGGACTATTTAAATAGTTTATCTGGTCTTGATTTAACTTAGGTATGTGGTACCTATCTAGAAAATTATCCATTTCTTTTAGATTTTCCAGTTTTGTGGAGTAGAGGTTTTTGAAGTATGACCTGATGATTCTCTGGATTTCCTCAATGTCTGTTGTTATGTCCCCCTTTTCATTTCAGATTTTGTTGATTTGGATGCTCTCTCTCTGTCTTTTGGTTAGTTTGGATAAGGGCTTGTCTATCTTGTTTATTTTCTCAAAGAACCAACTCTTTGTTTCATTGATTTTTTTGTATTGTTCTCTTTGTTTCTATTTTATTGATTTCAACTCTCACTTTGATAATTTCCTGGCGTCTATTCTTCCTGGGAGACTTTGCTTCTTCTTGTTCTAGAGCTTTCAGGTGTGTTGTTAAGTCATTAGTGTGAGATTTCTCCAACTTCTTTATGTGGGCATTTAGTGCTATGAATTTCCCTCTTAGCACTGCTTTCATAGCGTCCCATAAGTTTGGGTACGTGGTGTCTTCATTTTCGTTGATCTCTAGGAAGTCTTTAATTTCTTCCTTTATTTCTTCCTTAATGCATTGGTGAGTCAGTTGAGCATTATTCAGTTTCCATGAGATTGTAGGTTTTCTGTAATTTTTGTTGTTGAAATCTAACTTTAAGCCATGGTGGTCTGATAGAACACAGGGGGTTATTCCAATTGTTTTGTATCTGTTGAGATTTGCTTTGTGGCCAAGTATGTGGTCGATTTTAGAGAAGGTTCCATGGGGTGCTGAGAAGAAGGTGATAATGGGGTATGGAAATCTCCCACAATCAATATGTGAGGGTGGATATGTGATTCAAGCTTTAGTGGTGGTTCCTTTATAAATATGGGTGCCATTGTGTTTGGGGCACAGATGTTAAGAATTGAAAAATCATCTTGGTTGATTTTTCATTTGATGAGTATGAAATGTCCTTGCCTGTCTCTTTTGATTATCTTTGGTTTGAAGTCTAGTTTGTTAGCTATTAGAAGGGCTACACCAGCTTCTTTGTCCATTTGTTTGGAAAATCTGTTTCCAACCCTTTCCACTGAGGTAATGTCTGTCTTGGATGTTGAGGTGTGTTTCTTACATGCAGAAGAATGATGGATCCTGTTTTTGCATCCATTTTGTCAGCCTGTGTCTTCTTATTAGAGAATTGAGTCCACTGATGTTGAGAGATATCAATGACCAATGGTTGTTAATTCCTGTTATTATGTTGGTGGTGGTGATGGTAGTGTGTGTGTGTGTGTGTGTGTGTGTGTGTGTGTGTGTGTGTGTGTATGTATGTATGTTTGTGTGTGTTTCCCCTCTTAGAGTTTTACTCGTGTGAGATTATTGTCTGTATTTTCATGGGTGTAGTTAACTTTCTTGGGTAGGAGTTTTCCTTCTAATTCCTTCTATGGGATTGGATTTGTGGATAGATATTGTTTAAATTTGACTTTGTCATGAAATATCTTGTTTTTTCCAACTATAGAATTGAAAGTTTTGCTGGATATAATAATCTGGGCTGGCATCTTGGTTTCTTAGAGTCTGAACATTTGTCCAGATCTTTCTGGCTTTTAGAGTCTCCATTGAGAAGTTAGGCGTAATTCTAAGAGGTCTGCCTTAGTATATGTTACTTTGCCTTTTTCCTTAGCAACTTTTAATAGTCTTTCTTTGTTCTGTGTGTTTCATGTTTTGATTATTATGTGGCAAGGGGACTTTTTTTTCTGGTCCATACTATGGCACAACACAGCTGGGTGTGGTAATGCACACCCTTAATCTCTGCCAGTGGCCATGTCAGAGGAGCCGCAGGTGGCTACTGGAGTTCAAGGTGTCAGCCCACCAGGAAGAAACTCTCTGATGGGTGAATCTCAGACAGGCAAGGCCCTCTGAGACCACAGACCCCAGAATGTTGTTTGCTTCTGCTGTGCTTTGATGTGTTTGCTGCTGCTGTCTTTCTCTGGTATCTGGGATGGTGTGATTGGGTGAGGGGAGATCCCCACTGCCTGTAATGCAGTGTGTTTGTCTCATGGAAACATCCTGTTCTGCTGGGCATTTTAACCTGTGGATTACTATAAAGATGATTCCTCCCTAAGCTGTACTGTTTAATTGATAATAATAATGTTAGCTTATACGGAGTTTTGATGAATAAAAATAAATACAAGGAAATATTATACAGCTAGGACCTATTAGTTTTACTTAAGGAGCTGCATAGGTCACAGTTCAGGTTAATGATTAAGGAAAACAACTGAGTCCCCAGGCTGGCTCTAATTCTCTTAATGCTGAAAGAAAGATGCAGTCACAAGTTTTGGTGTGCATCATTAGCTGAAACAAAGTCTTGTAATAACTTCAGGTTAGATCAGATGCTTTGATAATAATTTTAAGATTAATAACCCCAGAAAACAATCTAAAGTTTACAAGGACACATAGCTGAGTTAGATTCATTAGGTTAGGGACAAAAATACAAAGCAGCCCAATTGTTGCTAGCTGACATACTTTCCTTGCTAGGTTTGGTTGGTGATCAAAGGTTAATTCCTTGTACCCATTTTTGTCCTCAGTGTCCTGATATAAGAAACTATTGATGAATGGGTATGCACCCCAAAGATTTAAAGTAGAGCTGACTGATTCTTTTTCATATATAAGTTTAGGTTTGTGATTCCTTTAAGATTCCTTATAAGATTACCTTTCAAGATAAGTAATAAAATAATTTGGCCCTTTCTTTGTAACTACAAAACTGCAGCCTGCCAGTAAAAGACCTGGCTGAGAAAAATACCTTGGTTGCCTACATGGTTAATCCATAACAAGTTGCTTGGGTTATGAATGTCTGTGGGTTCTTGGGATAATTTCTTTTTCACCTGTAATATGTAAGATGTTTAATCATGTCAGGGATATGGAAAACATGCTGTTTTTTACTGTTTGTTTTGTATTCATTGTAATCATTTACTTGAAAACCAAAATGTAACCACATTGTAATTTTTGTATTGCCTGAAAGATTTTGCTGGGATGTATAAGCTTTAACGGAAAGAATAGAGATAGAGTTAGTTGGAATTAAAATGGGCTAGAAGGAAAACATCAAGAATGAGAGAGTTAGAAGGAACAAGAAGGGAAACATCAAGAATGAGAGAAGGAGATCACCAAGAAAATAAAGAATAGAGAGTACAAAAGAAGAATAAAGAAAAGGTCTGAAGGAAACCATCAAGAGTGTGTGTGAATATCTTTTCCCCTAACCCCGTCAGATAGAAAAGTCTTAGTATACACCAATGCCATGGATTCCTTTTGAGCCTTGGGTTGTCTGGAGTCTGGTCCACCTGGCAGCAATAAATTGCAAGGCAAAGGCTAACAGATCTCTGAGTTTGAGACCAGCGTGGTCTACATATTGAGTTCCAGGACAGCCAAGCTTAGGCAGTGAAGGAAACCATGGAAAACAGAAAGCTGGTGAAGATGTAATTGAATGGGGTGGGGGGATGTTCCAGCCCCAGCAAGCAGCAGAACTTGGCAGCCTCAGCCATGTGGCTCTGGCTTTAGAGTTAAGGATAGAAGAAATGGGTTATGGAATTTACTTACACTCCCAAGGAAAGCCACTAAAGCTAATCATCTGTCAGGATGTCCCTGAATGGAGGCCCAGAGAGGCCAGTGTGTGAAGCTGTGAAGTTGAAGCCTGGATTACCTTAGAGACCCCAAGATGTTGGAGAGGCCAGAGCCATGGGATACCTGTTGAGAACTGATAGCAGAGAGTGGAACCAGCCTAAGAGGAAGAAGTGTGTTGCAGTCAACAAAGCTGAAAAGAATTGGAGCTCTGAAGAGCATTTCAGCAACAGACATGGAGATGCAAATTTTGGAATTTTCCCAGTTGGGTTTTGGTCTTGTTTCGGTCCAGCATTTCCTCACTATGCTCTCTTCTCTACATTTTAGAATGGTAATGTATATCCTGTGCCATTATATGTTGGAAGTATTGTTGTGCCCAGATTGCGACCCCCAGAGAGACCACCGTAGACAAGCATGCCGGAATGCAAAAGCAAGGTTTAATTTGGGATATCCAAAAGCAATACAAACCTAGTCAGGGACTTCGTCCAACAGATCCAATGCAGTGGAGGATGGAGGAAGTGCCCACCTCTCTGCAAACTCAGTTTTTAAAGTCAAAAACCACAAGGTTACATCATTTAGGGGTGCTAGTATGGGTACAATTCTGATTGGCTCACTTCTAGGGACTTTCTAGAAATCATGGCTTAATCTTATTTCTAAGGGGGTGGTTGCCTATCACCATTTCTCATTGGCTGCCCCCAGGTGGGGACATCTGGTGATTACACAGTCACTATGTTCCTCCTTATTGGAGGAAGTATGTCATTGTGGAGATAGACTTTGAGTTCTCATATATACTCAAGCCACATCCAGTGAGACAGACCACTTCCTGTTGCCTGTGGGTCAAGTTGTAAGAACTCTCAATTCCTTGTCTCTCTACATGCTTCCTTGCTTCTTGCCATGGTGATAATGGATGAAACATCTAAATTGCAAGTGAGCGTCCCCAATTAAACATTTTCCTTTATAAGAGTTGCTGTGATCATGGTGTCTCTTCATAGTAATAGAAACCCAAACTAAGACAACCTGTGATAGGTTATGGTGAGCTTGGGCACAGGAACAAGCATTGCATTTCTAGGCTGGCCTAATTCAACAGCCTCCTGCTCGCATCTTCCATTTTTCCTTACTGACTGTAATGGAGATGTGATAAAGGCAACTTTGGAGTCATGTGGTCTGGGGATGGGCCCCTGTAAGGGACTGACCTGCATGAGCAAAGAATAAACATCTCGGACTCCTTGAACCATAACACATTTGCACTATTAGTTGTGATGATTGTCCTTATGTGAATGTTCTGTGAAGAGACATCATAACAGATCCTAAAACAGAGACAAGTAAGAAAATGAGGATATATGAGCATGGCTTATGCTACTGAAACTGTACCTAGTAAACAAATGTGCAGAGCTGTGTCCTGCTGAGGGAAGTGTCACAGAGCGATGTACTGAAGTGAGATGTGCTGTCGAGCTGCGAGTAGCATCATGTGCTCGTACCAGTAACCCCACTCACCATGCAGACAGATTTGGAGGAACCTTACTTCTGACAGAAGTGGCAAATACAGACAGGGCGCATGGATGCCTCTGAGTCTTTCCGCCATGCTGGACAGTGAGCCCAGGGCTTTGAGTATGCTAGGCAAGTGCTCTATTGCTGTGCTCCATCTGGAGGCCCTATTTCAAGTTCAAAGTGAGGTAAAAGTGATGATCATGTTAGGGCTGGAAGATGGCTGCCTGTGTAGGAGTGATGATGAGGATGAGGTGGAAGAGGGGCTTTGAGGTCACACGGAGTGCTCTCCACCTGGACCAATTCGGGGCGATGACCATGGGAGTGCATTTGATTTCAGAAAGGCTATCGAACTGTCTCCCTATGAGTCATGCAGTTTTCTGTATTGTTTATATGTGAATAACAACATACTGTACAATTCAGATGGAGTGGAGAGTGGCAGAGGGACCCTGTCTTCTTTGGCCTCATTTCCTCCTTGTGGGGCTAGACTCTGATGCCACTGTGTCTCCTCCTTCATCAGCTCAGGGACCTTTTTAATGAGGAAGGGTTAGATATGGCAGTGGTCAAGCATGGGCAAGACATTTAGTTTTCATCCGGAGTATGCCATCCTGGGCTCCAGCTCTTTGAGATCACTGCCAGTCTGCAAGGCTGGGTAAAAGAAGCTGTAGGAAGAGCATCTGTCTGCTGCCAGTTGCTGTCGGCGAAGGTGTTTTGCAAAATTTCTGCTTCAAAATGTGAGCTGGCTGGAATTTTTATAAATCCCTTTAGCTTTAGACAGGGAACGGGATGCCATTGATCTCAGTATCTCTCAGAAGTCCATTCCTCTGAGCCATTTTTTTTCCAGGCTGCTGCTAACAAATATATCCCCAACAAGAGCCCAGTGGTTTGACCCTTGTCTTCTGGGTGCTTCACTCAGTTTTTTGCTATTTAACTTTTTCATAGCAACTTGCCTCTAAGTGTCACTATATACTAACAACTTTAATGGACTGGATTTTAAAAGCATACGTTACAGTGTATAAGAACACTAAAATAAAGCAAAAAAGAAAACTCAGTTACATCCATAGTACACACAAACACACACATACATTAATACGTCATTCATGTGAAGACAATAATCAGTAGCGATATTTATATAAGTTTACACAGAAGCTAAAAAACTTGACCCTGAATTCTTCTCTTTCCTAGCTATGTGGGTTGGTTTCATGGGACATTCGTTCACCAGTGTCCTCTATGTCTGTGGATGGCATTGGGGTTAGTTAAAGAGGCTGGGGACCATGGAACCTCCACCATGGGCACTCGTGTACGTGCTCATGTGCAGGGCTTTGTATGAGCTTGTTTCTGAGTATCCTGAGTTCACTTTCAGTTATCAGTTACCCTCGTTTATCCGAGGACTGGAATTGTTGGACTCATCCCTCCCCACCCCGCTTCGGTGCTGGCAAACTGCTCTGTAAAGGAGAGGTAGCCTTTGACATTCTCATCAGCAGTGTATGGGTTTGGTGTCTCTACC
>CABHPR010045914.1:0-10472 GCA_902168415.1 Peromyscus melanophrys
GGGGGGGGGGGTACTATGCACAGCCCCCTGAAGACCCTCACCCAGAATTTTATAGTATGGAAGTTGGGGGCGTAGGGCATGGCCAGGATGAACCAGTGGCCACTATTTTCCCTTCCCAACACCCAAAGAAAGGAGAAGTGCCTTGTGTTCCAGGCCTATTTGAAAGAGCCTTACATTCCAGAAATGTGAGGATGATCTACCCCCTACCTTCATGTGAATTAATTTCCCTTTCTGCACACTGCCAATGTTTAAAAATCAGTAAGAACTCTAGCTAAGCCAGTGGCTGGGCAGACACTGTAGGACGTGATAGCAAATGGCACTGCCTCTCCCAAGACACTTTGCAGGGACTCCCCCGCCCGCCCGCCCGCCGGCGGCTGTGGGGACGCCAGCACAGCAATCTGAGCTGCCTTTGCACCTGGAAATTAAACTCCCTCAGCTGAAAGGAGCTTGGCTTCAATCACCGGAGCCCAGCCTCCCATCCCCCCAGCAGCAGCGTCTTTTAAGTATGCAAATGGCGACACCTTGCTAAACGGTCAGCGGGATTGATCCTGCTGTTTTCATCCAGGAAATAAAATTAAAACGGAATTGGGTGGTTATTGGGCTGCCCGGAGCACTCCCCAAGGGCCTGTGCCCTTCAACTGCTTGGGCATTCTCAGGACAGCTGCAGCTCTGGCCCCTGACCCCCTTCCCTCTGGGACGCGTTCTGACCTTGAGAGTTTCTGGAAGACACAGGTGAGGCTGTTGCTGACCGAGGGGAGGGAGATGGGAAGTGGAGGCACCTGTTTCTAGTCTCAGCTGGTTCTTTGTGGCCTTGGGGAGTGGTGTGGTTCCACCTCTGTAGTTCAGCAAGAGAGCCTGGGCTCCTCAGATCTGCCACTTGTGGTCCCCTTAAATCAGACTGGCATAGAGTGATAGATGTCTGGACCCAGGGTCCCGGGCAGAGGTAGATCAGGCAGGCCATTGCTGAGGGCCTAACTTCCCCACATCCTTTTACACAAGCCCCTAAACCCCAAATGCTCTGGACTCTGTGCCCTGCCCTGCACTGACTCTGGCTCCCAAAGACACAGACAGGACAGAGACTCCCAGGGTCCCCTGACCACTGGTGTCATGAGACTGGGCTTCTGGGAAAGAGCCTGCAGAAGATGGAAGGACTCTTCATGACCTTTGAGCGTAGCCTGGGATGGTGGGAAGATGGGGAGGGCTGCCAAGCTTGTGGCCTGAGGCTCACCAGGTCCCACTTGCAGGCATTGGAGATGGAATGGATACCTGCTGTCCCTGAAGGGCATTAGGACAGTAGCAGAGCCTGGAGGGTGCTGCTCTCTGGGTACAATTTTGACATGTGAGAATTTTGACATGTGCCTGGGACACGGATGGCCAGAGAGGGTGACACTGAGGACTTGCAAGAAGGAAGCAAACTTATTGCTATCCTATGTTAGTGCACTGCCCATCCCCCATTTCAGGCTATGGGCCCTGCCCTGTGATAGGTTTTTGAGGCTGGAGGTGAGACTGTGGGCCTAGTGGGCAGGAAGGCTGGACATATGGCAAGCAAACCCATGGTCCAGGACCCTGTGCACAGACCGAGCCCTTGCTAACTCCCCCACCCAGCGCTTGACTCCGCCATTTTCATCTCCCAGGCTTTATGTTCCTTAGGAATCGACTCAAAGGCCACTGGACAAACACAAGCCTGTTGGCCTCGCTACTTTACATTCAAAGGTTCTCCATCCATTGTGTGCGCTCATCTTCTCAGAAAACTGAAGTTATTACCCACAGAGGCACAGTCTGCTCCACAGAGGGACAGTCTGCTCCACAGAGGGACAGTCTGCTCCACAGAGGGACAGTCGGCTCCATGGGACAGCTTCATTGGAGAACAGTTGGCTTCATTGCAGAACAGTCGGCTTACTCCAGAAAGTAAGCACCTGGAGGCCAAGCCTTCACTAAAGCAGACTGTAGCACCATGTAACGGCCTTTGTACTTCCTGAGGGAATTCTGTCCCACATCCCTGTGGGAATCTTTTGCATCCTCCACAGCCTCTCAGCTGGCTCCAGCACGGTATGTACTTGAATGAGATATGCCAAGTCCCCTTGGTAAGGCTGGGTGCCCCACCGCCTCCTTGCTGTCATATAGGTGATCTGGTGCTTTTTGCTTGTGTGGTCCTGTTTCTCCAATGCCAGGGTGGATAACGGGAAGCTCCTGCCCTCATCTTTGATTTAAAATGAGAATGTTAATTGTGATGTGTGATTCTCTTGTAATTAAACTGGTTCATTCCCAACAATTGAGACTACGCTGCATAATGTATTTAATTAGCCAGATCTCCGGCACAGGTTGGCAGGACAGCCCTGGAAAGTTCTAGATGTAATACACTTAATTATGAAATAAATCACTGTTTAGATTGATGCACATCTAGGCCTGCCCTGCCCCAAGGACCAGAAGCCTGTAGGGTGGGGTCTGGCATCCCCAGCCTGAGCCAGGATGATGGGTCCCCCGCCCAGTCCTCCAATAGGTAGAGGACGCACAGACTGCTAGGCTGAAGGGAAGAAGCCAAGACCCAGCCTGGAACTCGGGCTGCCTTGTGCGCTGATGGGCACCTGAGCCACGTCCTGTGGTTTTGGAGGTATATAGAGCACTGCACACCTGAAAGACAGTCTCATGAGGGTCAGTTCTGGGGAGCTTTGGAATCCCCCGGCCCAGGGTGCTCACTCACTACTGCCTCCCAAGGTCCCTGAAGGCCACTCTGCCTCTTTCTCTCAGCCCTTACCATTTTGGTCTGTCCAGTGAAGGCCACCCACCTCCAGTGACAGCCTGACTTTAGCATTCCAGGCATAATTTCACGTACCACTTGGACTGGCAGAGGGATTGGCAAGTCTTGGTATTATAAAGAAAGGTGTTGCCAGTGACCCAGCCAGTGGGGACAGGCATGGCCATCTGGGGCTGTCCCAGTGTGAAGCTCCCATCAGGCCTGTGTCCCCTCTGCTACAAACCAAGACACCCCGCCCCCCCGACCCTGTGCTCAGTGCTTGCGTTTCCCTCTCTACCCCCATCTAGGCAGACCCCTGCCCTCTGGCCCACCGTCTTCCTGTCTTCTCAGCGATTGCCTCTGCGGGGCACAGTACTAGTGACTGGGAGGAGTGGAGGAGCCGTGACACCCGGCCATCTGGGACACTCAGAGGGACACATGCAACTCAGAGGGCCGTTTCTGGGACCCCAATTATGCGGGCTCTTTGTCCCTTGCAGTGGAATCCCTGGATGGGAGGGGCTCCCTGTGTGCACCCTTGGCCCCCTGGGAGAGGAGCAGGAGAAGGGGAGGTACCTGCTGACAGGGCTCTGGTTACTGTGTGCTCTGCCATCTGCTGCCTGGGTAGCCGGGCCTCGTGCATAATTCAGATACTTCAGACAGGCCCCAGCGAGGCCCTGACAGCTGGAATGGCCTGATCGGATGTCATGACACTGGACACTGGCTGTACAGGACACGTGTCCTTTTGCCCCTTCTTCACTGTGGTGACAGGCTGGGTGGAGAGCTACATGGGAGGTCTCTTACACCAACTGGGGGACCGTGGGGACCTCATGCATCAATAGCAGCTGGAGGAGTCGTGGTGGGCTTGGGCCCACTTCTTTTACTTGTTATGCGGCCATGGCGATGAGTTCACTACATCCTCAGACCCCAGACCTCGGTTTCCTCATCTGTAAAAGGTCCTAAGGCAGCACCTGGGGCTGGTGTGGCCTGACCAGTGAGTGACCTCTGGAGACTCAGTGTCATAGTGGCCAGTTCCAAGCTGGAGTTCATCTGGGAGTGATCCTTAGTCCTGTTCTGGCCCTGGCTCTACCCTCTGCTCCAGGACACCAAAGAGGCAGGTCCAGCCTTACATCTGACTAAAATAGGGTCAGTCCTTGGTCTGTGATGCCTGGAGCTCACACCACCATAGAGTACATGACCTAGTAAGGACACCAACTGTAGGCATCATGGCTGTGTGGTCCTCCGGGAAGTTGGAGCAGGGGGAGCATGCTGCAAGTGGCCTCTCTGTTCAATGTCCCCCTCCACATGGAGAAAGCAGGTAAAAGCTGAGCTCTAAGGATCCTGGTGTTCCAACAGGTCCTAAACCCAGCCATACCCAGCAAGGACCCAACCTCAGTGACCCAAAGTGACTTCAATGCTACCCACTTGAGTAGAGGGAAAGAGTGGGGAGGCAGACAGCCTCCCTCAGGGGTACCAGAGGAGCCTGCAGCCGAGGAGCCTCCCAGGCTGTCCCTCTCTCCCAGCCTGTCATGGACTTGAGCAGCTGCTGGAGGACCACTGACCCTCAAACAATGGATGGGCCTGAGGCTGGGCCCCTCCCAGCTCTTCTTAGCTGTCTGCGCCTGCACTGAGGCCTTTGGAGCAGGTAACCAGAGCCACTCCCAGCCACCTGTCCGCTGCTGCTTTTTTTTTTTTTTTTTTTTTTCAGAAAAGAGGGATGCCTCCTGTTAAATAATTGATAGACATGGGAAACATCTGGCAGGTGGAGAGCTTTTCACCCCCGCAGGATTTAGATTAAGCCAACTGTGCAGAGGGCGGGTGCAGAGGGTGGGAAGTGGGGTTGCACCTCCCCACCCACACTCTGGGGGTTTGCCCAAGCAGGGACTTATCAACAGGGGGACCTCTTCAAAGCTGTTTTCCCCAATGGTGCACACGAACTTATGTACACACTTGTTTGTGCTTACAATACAACAGACACAGCTGAACACACACACACACACACACACACTATATATATATATATATATATATATATACATACATATACATATATAAAAGCATGCACGTTACATATGTACATTTGCCCAGTGGATGCAAAAACACCACAACTATACACAGAAGTGTGCACATTTGCACATACAGGTTTGCACACAGAAAGCTATATTATAAATGTGTACAAATAGTTCTGTATGCAAATAGTTCTGTATGCACACATCACACACACATAAACTACAATATTACTGTGTACATATCACACATGAATACACCACGCACGTGTGTATACTGCACACATGTACACACTACACATGTACACATATTACATGTGCACCCCAATCCTCTAGGCCTCAGGGACCTGGGGACCCTCTCTCTGCTGTAGTGGGAAAGTTCTGAGGTAGGGGTGGGAAAGAAAAGGGCACACAGCACCACCTACCTGGAGCCAGCACTGAGTTGTTGAAGCAGCCCCTCTTTTCTGGCCTGGGTGCCTGGGGACCACAGAATGACACCTGTAGGCCATAGTGGCAAAGGGCAGAGGAGGTGGATAGACCCTAGGGACTTGGAAAGACATTGACAGACACTCCTGGGGGGCCTTTCATCTAAGAATGCCCTGGCCTGTTTGAGGGTTCTGACATTCCTGAAAGAAGTCCCTTCACCCCTGGCTGCTGATGGGAACAAAACGGGCTGAGCCCTTCCTCACTTCCGCTCACTCCTTAATATAGCACTGTTATCTCATTTTATAGCAGAGGAGACTGAGGTCCAAATAAGCAAGAACCTGCCCAGTGCTGCTCCTTGGCTAGTGGTCAGCTGCCACTCCCAGCTCTGCATACCCTCATCTTCTCACATCTGGCTCTGCACATTCAGCTATCCACATCTGGCCTAACACACCCTCATCTGCCCACATGCAGCCTCAGGTTATGGCCCGCCCATGCAGCCATAACAGCGAGCCTGACAACTGGCTGTGCAGGGCCCTTCTGCCTTCCCCACCGCATATCTCATACCCCCAAAACAGCACTACCCATTTGTGTCAGAATCACCTGCTGAGTGAGCTAAGGAGAGGCAATTTGGGCTGCAGAATCCTCAGTGACTAATTCTAGAAGTCATGCCACCAGGGACAAAAGGGAGCAGCCTCCCCCAGCTGGCAGCTCCCAAGCTATGAGGACAGGCATTGCTGGGCATGCACTCCAGCCCAGGGGCCTGGGTAGTGCAAGGGGCAGTGTGGCTGCTCCAGCACCCTTGTCTGCCACCGGTGCAATGGATTGAACGAGACCATCTACCATAGGCTCTGGCATTTGAACACTTGGTTCCTAGTTGGTGCCATTGTTTGTAGAGGTCTAGGCGACGTGACTTTGCTGGAGGAAGTACGTCACTGGGGGCAGGCTTTGAGGTTTCAAAAGCCTGGTGCCATCCCCAGTTCACTGTCTGCTTCCTGCTAGCTGTTGAGATGTGAGCCCTCGGCTTCCATTCCAGCTGCTCCCCCACCATGATGGACTCACTCCTCTGGAACTGTGTGGGGGTTTGAGTGATGAATGTCCTCCATACTTCCTGGTATATGAATGCTTGGTTCTTAGTTGGTAGCCCTGTTTAGGGAGGTTTGGGAGGTGTAGCTTTACTGGAGAAAGTATGTCATTGGAGTAGTTTTAAAAGTTTAAAGACGGGCTGGAGAGATGGCTCAGTGGTTAAGAACACTGGTTGTTCTTCCAGAGGTCCTGAGTTCAATTTCCAGCAACCACATGGTGGCTCACAACCATCTGTAATGAGATCTGGCGCCCTCTTCTGACCTGCAGGCAGACTGTATACACAATAAAAAATAAAATCTTTTAAAAAAAAGCTTGAAGACTTACACTGTTTTGAGTTTGCTCTCTGTTTCCTGCTTGTGGTTTGAGATGTGAGTTCACAGATGTTCCTGCCATTATGCTGGGTGCCTGCTGCCACACTTGGCCACCATGCTGGGCTCCTATCCCTCTGGAACTGTAAGCCCCATACAAACCCCTCCTTCTGTACATGGCCTTGGTCATGGTGTTTTATCACAGCAATTGAGAAGTTACTAATACACTGACCCAGACCCAAACCCTAACAAACACCTCACACATGTAGTTCCTTGTCGCTGGGACTTGCGTGGGTGCTAGCCCTGCCTCTTGCAATGTGACCTTCTCAAAGGTCACTTTATACCCCTGCCCCTGTCCCTGGGTTAATGGTTTTCTCATTACAGTAACCCTCTATGGCATCTAAATACACCTATTACCTGACTTCAAAGATGACCATTGGTGGATGTACAGACTAGCTGACCTGTCTTTGTTGACCTTGGGCAAAGCACAGCTTCCTCAGGACTCTGGGAGTTGGGGAGCCAAGGTATGCTGAGGAATGACCCCTCAAGGGCCAGCAGAAGAGACTCTGAAGCAGCTCTCAGGACTGGGTTGGCATCTTTCCCTTCTTTGACTTGCTTGGCTACCTGACTCCTTAGGCCTCAATACTTGTGCCTGTCAATGGGCTACCATCCCTAAACCCCCTATTACAGCAGCATGTGGGCCCTGAGCTGGGGCTTTGCTTACAAGGTGCCCCCTCACCGAGTCTTCCTGCCACCTCTGGGCTCTGCTGAAAACAGGCAAACAAAGATCTGAGAGTTGAAGCCTCCTGCTGACCTGAGGCTTGTCTGCAGCACAGGAAGGGAGACGGGAATCTGGGGATTAGAGGTCATAGTGGCTGAGAACCTGGGACCTCCACTGAGGGAATCTGGGGAATAGAGGTCACAGTGGCTGAGAACCTGGGACCTCCACTGAGGCCTGGGGAAGAAGTCATTCAAAAGTGACCCCTGCCAGGTTAGACATGGAGTTCGGTTGATAAAGTGCTCACCTTGCATGGGTGAAGCCTTGGGTTTGGTCCTCAGTACCCCATACATGGTGGTGCAGTCTGGAGTCCTAGCACTTGGGAGGAAAGTCAGGGCAGGAGATTGGGGAGGTGGAGATTATCCTCCACTACATAGTGAGTTCGAGACCACCCTTGAGATGTGTCAGAAAGGAAAGGAGGGGGAGGGAAGGGAAAAAAAAAAGAACCTGGTGGAGCTCAGACACCTTCCATCTCTCCTTACTTGTCCAGAGAATGGGCAGAAGCAGAGTTGCCCATCCTCCACCACTGGGACTTCCCCGAGGGGTTGTCTACTCACCTCTGGGTGGCTCACTCGGCTAAGACTCTGATTGTCCTGTGTGAGGTCCGACGGGGTCTAGTGAGGGTCATTCCTAAAGCCTTCCCAGGAGACTCAAACGAGCAGTGAGAGGAAGCCCTATGACGGGAGCCTCCTGCTAGCCCTTTGGGCTAACACGGCTTGGATCTGAAGCTTGGGTGGCCTCTGGGAAGGAATGGTGAGGGGGCATTACAGCCCCGGCCTTCTGCTAAGGACCTTAGAGCAGGAGGATGTAGCCAGTGCCTCACACCCTCAAGCCTGGAGCAGGATTAGGAGGTAGAGGGAAGGCAAGGCTGTCTAGTTCTTACCCTGGCCCGGACCCTCCTCTGCTCCTGCCCACCCATGATCAAATGGACTTGAAGGCTGACAGAAGACCAAAGCTGAGTGTCTGAGGTGTCCCTGGCTTCACAGCTACAAGTCTACAGCCCTTGTTGAAAGAAGGAAAACCAGAGTCCCCATCTAGGGTTCTACCTCAGTTTCTCCTGCATCAAATGGACTGATGCTCCAGTCACCTTAGGATTTCTGGGAAACACTGAAGGTTCACAAAAGCAACTATGCCTGTAGGAAGCCTCCAGGCAACAAGAGAATGTTCTCCAGGCTAGGTCTGGGCTGCAGATTGTAGCCCAGTGCCCAGGCCATCAATGAGGACAGTGGGGACACCATGGATGGCCCATGATCCTAGTACTGTGTATATCCCACACCTTAGCACATGCATCCCCACACAGGCCTAAGGCTGCTGGGTCATGTCTTGTCTTAAGCATATGTCTTGAAGCCCTCCCTCTTCCTGCTATGATGATTGCCCAAGGACCATGTAAATTAGCCCCTCCTAAGTGTCTGCAGCCAGGCCTGACACCTCTGATCTCAGAGCCCTGTCGTTCCCAGAGGCCATGCAGCATGCATAGAAGCAGATGAATAATACGTTTTAAATTTTTCCAGTTTTACAACCTGGAGACAGGCTTTTAGATGGCCTCAGCAGCCAGAGAGGTAGGGGCGTCAGTTTATGAGGGGAGTGAACAGGATTTAAGCACGCAGGCATGCCTGCCCCTGTCCCACCCAAGGATCTTTCCAGGGCCCCCAGGGATCATGTGGCCATAAGCAATGACACCCGGTGGCCCTGGGGACTGTCCCTCTGGCTCATAGAATCGTGATTCTGGCCCTCACTCATTGATCTCTCTGAGTTTTTAAAGGAAATTTTATTTGTTTGGGGTTTCTAGTCATTAAGTTAAAACCAGAAAAATAGAGCAAAATCAATAGACAAAGCCAGTTGTATTACCATGTAAAACAGACATGGCAGGTCCTGGGCCAGAGTTCACCCTGGGGGAAGGGCAGCCAACACGTACCTGGGATGGCTGCGGGGGATCTGTCGGGGTGGGGGCAGCAGGGGCAGGGCTGGGCACAGTGCACAGAGCCTAGAGAGCATTTCAGGCCTGGCTACACTCTGCAGACCTTACTGAGATCTCAGGGTTCCCTAGGAAGCGTGGGCAGCTCTGAGACAGTGCCAACCTGTGTAAGCTCTCATCTGCCCGCCTCCCCTCACAGAGTGAGGGTCCTGAGTTGGGGTGGGAGGGAGGAGGCCCTGATTAGAGTAGGCCTGGCCAGCTCCCACTGGCAACCACCCACGTGGCCATCTCCAGAGTCTCACCTGAGAGGTGTTACTGTTGCCCCTCTCAGCGTGACTTGTCCTGGAGTCATAAACGTCTGTTCACCTCAGACAGAGCACGGACAATGGATCCGAGAAGCAGTTCTACCCAAGTCTACCTTGCAGAAGCAGTGACTTCCCTGGGGTTCTGTGCAGGGGCACGGACAACTCAAAGGCAGCTACATCACTGTAAGCCCTCCGCAGCATGGCTGAAAACTCACGTGAGCTAGGCCATTCACAGGCAGGCAGCCAGACTGGGGCTGGCCCACAACTTTCTTCTCCTTAGCAATTGTTACTGCTTATAAAATGCTGGAAGGGACCTGGTGATCATTGTCTTTCTGGAGCTTTCTGAGACTTGTGGGTTTGATTTACTTCATGACTTTTGAGAGCTTCCCTCCAGAATATTTCTGTTTGGAGGAAATCGCTACACATCCCTCTTTCTGCAGGAGCATGGGTCCTGGGTCATGTGTGTTACTTCACAGCTGGCATGAGGTGGGAATCCAGCTAACCTCTGGTGAGTGCAGTTGTTGCTCCAGAAAACTCCGGGCAGCTCCAGCTGTGGTGAGAGATCCCTGTGTGGACATAAAGTGGTGGCATTATAGGCTGCTGAGGGTTCTTCCAGGGCAGCACAGGAACACAGCTGACTTGGATCTTAGCACTGTGAGTTTCCTAAAGTGTCTGTCCCAGGCAGGAGGCAGGGGCACAATGACCAGCTTGATTAAGATATAATTCACAGAGCCAGGTGTGGTGGCACCATTAATTGGGAGGCAGAGGTAAGAGGGTCTCTGTGAGTTCAAGGCCAGCCTGGTCTACAGAGTGAGTTCCAGGCTAGCTGGTCTCAAAAAACTAAAGAAGAAGAAGAAGAAGAAGAAGAAGAAGAAGAAGAAGAAGAAGAAGAAGAAGAAGAAGAAGAGGAGGAGGAGGAG
>CABHPR010045917.1:0-32316 GCA_902168415.1 Peromyscus melanophrys
GTGTTAATGAAATTATTAGTGCTCTGCTCTGTCTTTACATGAAGGATCATGCCTAAATTATCCATAGAGAGTTTGCCCTTTGAAAGACTGGTGTTATTTCTAATATAAAAAAAAATTGTCATTAACATAAATTATGCTGCCATTGTGACCACGTGACATGTCAACAGAGGGAGGTCCAAAGTGCAAAAAAGCTTCTTAAAGCTGACAGAGCCTGACATGAAATCAAGGCAGGGATTTAAAATCACTTTGTAAATGGGAAAGTGCCAAATAAATGCCAGTCATTATTATTATTAGCTGAACTAAGGACGACTTACTCAGTTGGACATTTAAGTTCATGTTGAAAAATGCCAACCAGTTTCCAATTCTGTCCCAAGGCAGTATTTATTGGTGCCATCTGCTGGAAGTTCCTGAAAACTTGATGATGCCAGGATGAACTGCATGGCCAGCAGAACAGCAACTGCACTGTGTTCATTCTCTGCACATGCAAACTAGTGTGGATAACGTTCCTCAGGTGCATTTCCTAGACTAGATTTTGCTATGTAAAATATTCAGTGCCAACTAAATGAATGTGTTTCCTGAAATACAGTGTTTGCTCGCTCACTCATTCAAAGAGAATTCTGAGTTGTCTGCCAGCCCTGGGCCGTGAAGCAGACATGTGAGGAGGTGACCAGCTAGCCAGCCTGTAAGGGCTTGTGGGTTAGTAGATCTACCCAAGTGTCATGCCCTGGAATAAACAAAAACTCCAGAGAGGAGCTAAGGAAGGGGCCTTGTAAGCTTAATGGGTGGTGACCTTCTCCAAAAAGTCCTGAAATTCTACCATTTTTGTAGACAGGGAAAGAGAGAATTACTAAGGAAAGATCCATTTGAGGGAATGCAGTCACCAGCAAGCAGAGGCAAGACTAAAAAACCAAGCTCTCTTCGGTCCCGTGAAATATCATGGTGTCACACGGTCCTGATGAATTGCTGGGCTAGACTCCAATCAGGGCAGTCTTCTGTCTATTAAATGGACCATAGATTTCAACATAAAATGTCTATACCCTGAAAACAAATATAATAGTCATAAATCCTAGACCTAATGTTCCCTCCAATGAACTCAGACCAGGACAAGTGCAGTGGGCTGCCTCTTTACTTAGAAGATCCACCCAGTCAGTTCATTGACCCTGTAACAATGCGATCTTGTATTTTATGTGACTGAAATTTGTGGATCCAGTCAACAGTATGTTGCTGAGGATTTACAGGTATATGAAAGTTATCAGTGGTTCTCAAACTCTAAGTCTGCTTCCAAATTGCCTGAAGGGCTTTTTAAAACACAGGTTGCTGCCTCCCACTCCAGCTTTCTCATTCAGAAGGGAGGGGCTGAGAACATGGAGTCTAATAGGTTCCCAACTGCTGCTGCTGCTGAGGACTGTACCTGAGTGCTTCTGATTTAGATTGACAGCATAAATTTAAAGGTAATAAAGACAAAATAGTCATCAGACTTACAAGCATTTAAATTGATTTATTCTGATTTTAAACACGCAGGGCTGCAAGTGAGATGGCCCATTGGGCAAAGGCACTTGCCGCCAAGCCTGAGTTCAATCCTGGTATTCATATGACTGAAGAAAAGAAATGACTTCCTTAAGTTGCCCTTTGACCTCCGCATGTGTTCCATAACATGCACAGAAGCTCCCGCACACACAGAGGCACACACTCATGTACACTAAATAAGCAAACAAATGAATAAACATTTTTTTAAAAAGTAACAGAGATTTATATTGAAAAAATCAGGACAATTGTAAGGAAGACTATTTCACTTTAGGGGCTGGAGAGATGGCTCACAGGTTAAGAGCATTGGCTGCTCATCCAGAGGACCTGAGTTCAATTCCCAGCATCCACATGGCTGCTCACAACTGTCTCTAACTCAAATTCCAGGGGATCTGACACCCTCTCACCAATGCACATAAGATAAACTTAAATAAATTATTTAAAAAAAAACAGACAAAACATACAGGGCTGGAGAGATGGCTCAAAGATTAAGAGCCAGGTTCAATTCCCAGTACCAAGCAGGGCACCCATAGCTCTAGTTCCAAAGGGGGTTTAACACCCCTGGCCTCTGTGAGCACTCAAGCACATACATACATACATACATACATACACACACACACACACACACACACACACACACACACACACACACACCCCCCAAAGAAAAAAGAATATTTCACTTTAAATCTCAACACCAAGAAATAACCGCTATTAAAATGTGGTATATTTCTTTCCACATTTCTCTTGATGGGTATGTATGCCTGTGTACATAATCATGCCATATATATTCAATTTTTCACTTTCCCCCTTTGGGTATTATATCATGAATATTATCTATAAACTAGCCAGCACAGAGTACAATGATCAGGTTATTCCCCTGAGCAACTAAGGGGAATCACGGGGAGTTCTCTTTTGTGTTGTTGGTGTTGTTGTTGTTGTTGTTTTGGTTTTTCAAGACGGGGTTTCTCTGTGTGGCTGTCCCAGAACTCGCTCTGTAGACCAGGCTGGCCTCAAACTCAGAGATCTGCCTGCCTCTGCCTTCTGAGTGCTGGGATTAAAGGCACCACCACCACCAGGCTTTGGAGATTTCTTGAAAACAGATGGCACCTGCCAGAGCAGACGTTGGAGGAACAGGGAAGGCGGGGGTCTTCACTGCACAGTCCCTGCTTGTCATTAGTAGAGCTGTTTTCCAGGACATAAGTTCTCCTGCTTTGCTAGCTGCGCAATGCCTGAAGAAATCTTTCCTCAAGCCCTGGGTGCTTGCAACAGGGTGGAACCAAAAGCATCTACTCCAGCAATAAATCAGGAGTAAGGATGGAACCTCCTAAGGCGGGACTGAGGAGCACATCTGCCTTAGTGAGGGTTTCTATTGCTGCGATGAAACACCAACCATGACCAAAAGCAACTTGGGGAGGAGAGGGTTTATTTGGTTTATGCTTCCATATTGCTGTTCGTCATTGAAGGAAGTCAGGAAGAAATTCAAACAGGGCAGGAACCTGGAGGCGGGAGCCGATGCAGAGACCATGGAGGAGTGCTGTTTACTGTGGTGGTATTGTGTTCCAAAATATTGTGTACCTTAATAAACTTATCTGGGGTCAGAGACAGAACAGCCACAATATTAAACAGAGGTTAGGCAGTGGTAGCACACGCCTTTAATCCTAGCATTCCAGAGGCAGAAATCTATGTGTTCAAGGATACACCCAAGCATGGTGACCCACGCCTTTAATCCCAGAAAGCAAGCCTTTAATCCCTGGGAATGGTGGTAGAAAGCAGAAAGGTATATAAGGTGTGAGGACCAGAAACTAGAGGCATTTGGCCTGGAGAAGCCTTTGGCCTGGAGAAACATTTGGCCTGGTTAAGCATTTAGGCTTTCAAGAAGCAGCAGTTCAGCTGAGGCCCATTTGGATATGAGGACACAGAGGCCTCCAGTCTGAGGAAACAAGACCAGCTGAGAAGTTGGCCAGGTGAGATTAGCTGTGGCTTGTTCTGTCTCTCTGATCTTCCAGTGTTCACCCAAATACCCGGCTCAGGTTTGATTTTATTAATAAGAACTTTTAAGATTCATGCTACAGTTTACTGGCTTGCTTTCCATGGTTTGCTCAGCCTGCTTCCTTATAGAACCCAGGACCACCAGCAGAGGGATGGCCCCACCCATCACGAGCTGGGCCCTCCCCTTTCAATCACTAATTGAGAAAATGCCCTCCAGGCTTGCCTACAGCCTGATAGTCTATAGGCGCTTTATCGATGGATGTTTTATCATCCTCTCAGATGACTACAGTTTGTGTCCCGTTGACATAAATCTAGCCAGCACAACATCCATATAGTCCTCTTACAGCCGCCTGGGCACCTGGGACCTCTGCAGCAAGCTCTCTTCATTCCTGAGCCATCACTCCATCACCAAACCCACTTTCCAGAGTGGATGTTTCTCCGTTGTCTTATGCCCTGCATACAACGCGCTAGTTTTCATCCCTGTACGAAGTACCTGAGATTGAAAACGTGGAGGAGGGAAGATTTACTCTGGCCAACGCTTTCAGACGTTCACTCCACTGTCACGGTTCTGTGCCCGTGGTGAGGCAGGAGGACACCATGGTGGTGGGATGCTGCTGCTCACCTAGTGTCACTTGGGAAGCAGAGAGAGGACACCAGGGAAAAAGTACACCTTTCGATGTCACATGAACAGTCTACTTCTCAGTTAGCTGTGAACCTCTCAGTGAATTTAGCATCCTTGTTATCCAATCATTTCTCCATAGGTACACCCTCTGGGAACGGAGCCTTTAGCATATGAACCTTTTGTTTTTATTACTATTTTTTGGGGGGTGTGGGTTGATTCACATCCACACCGTAACAGTTTCCAGCAACTTTGATTTTTAAAAATGTTTTCACCAGCTATGTTGTTTTTAATTGGTGAAAGTATTAACTGAGGGGGCTGGAGGGATGGCTCAGTGGTTACAGAGAATCCAAATTCAGTTCTCAGCATCCACAATAAGGCGCTGACGATCACCCGTGACTCCAGCTCCATGGGAATCTGACATCTCTGGTCTCCACGCCCCTGGGCACAGGTGTGTGTCTCCACATACAGATACATCTGCACATACACATGGTGACTACACATAGTGACTACCTCCCTCCCTACCTAATGAATACATGAGAGGGGCTTGGCTGAGCTCCTTTCTCTCTCAGTCTGGAAGACTTCCTTGCTCTCTTTTCTTTTCCTCTCCAGCTCAGCAGGGCATGGAAGGAGTATGAACAAGTAGGAAGCCCATGATCCAATATCCCCCTTTTGCGGAAAGGCTCTCAAGCAAATTCTAGGAATGACCACAGTCCCGGCTCTTCCCACAGCCTCTGTATCCTCAGCCCCTTGCACTGTGAGTGAACAGCGCTAACTTGGAATGCATTAGTTTTGAGCAGGGCTAAGATTAGCTGATGAAGCGTGGAACTCGCCCAGTTAATTGTGTTGGCAGTCAAAGCAGTTTCAAGAAATCTGACTCTAAGTAAAGAGACGCGATGGCTAATATTATTGCCAAGCTGATCTGAAATCACCTAGGAGACCAACTGTTGGCATTCTGGCCCTGCCTTTGGGGACCCGCCCTGCGTCCTGACGTAAAGCCTCCTTCTTCCTCTTCCCCTTCCTCCCTTTCTCGCCATGAGGTGTGCACACCTCTGCTTTCCCTCTGTCCCTCCCTGTCTCTCTTCCTCTCTCTCCCTCTTTCCTTCTCTTCCTCTCTCTTCCTCTCTCTCTCTATTATAAGAAACTCTCCACATGGATGCTGTGTCTGCATGGTATAAGTGACTTTAGACCGTGCCACGCTGCTGCCCGCCGAGTCTGCACGGCGTGTCTCCTCACCCACGGGGCACCTTGGCCCAGCCCGCCAAGGCCACCTGGGCGCCATATCATTGCACCAGCCTCAGAGCGTATCTGTGAGGGAGTTTCTGGATTAGGCTAATTTGGGTGGGAGGACTCGGCATAAATGTAGGTGATGTTCTTCCCTGGGCTAGGGTCTTGGACTGAATAAAAAGGAGAAAGCCAGCTGAGCACCAGTGTTCATCACTCTCTGCTTCATCACAGTGGATGCAGTGGGGCCAGCTGCTTTGTGCTCAGGTCTTTGACTTCCACTGTAGGGAGCTGCGTGCAGCCACGCCTTACAGGTGGCACTAGTTACCGCTTTCCGCCATCCCCACGGCGGCGAGCGCTCCCCGTGGTAAACAGCTCCAGGTGAGGCTGTAGCGGAATTTGTGGCTTGCTTATGCATGCTTGAGCCTATTGGGCAATGCCCACGTGGCGACCTGGGGTTGGCTGCCCAGAGCCTATATAAGGCCGGGAGAGGCTTTGCCCGGGGGATCTTTTAGAAGTCAGAAGATTGATTCAAGGCCTGAATAAACTGCAAGAAGAAGAGCTCGGTGTCGTGTCTTCTTTGCTGGACGAGGGGGGGGGCAACAATTGGTGGCCCGTACGGGGAGAACCCCTCATCAGTGAGCCCAGAACTTCTTGCAATCAGGGAGTATACCAGAAATCCTCAGGAAAAGTGAGGAACCGCGTCCAAAGCGGGGTAAGTCCTCAGGTAAAGTGGGGAACCGCGTCCAAAGCGGGGAATAGTCCTCAGGTAAAATGGGGATCCGCGTCTAGAGCGGGGATTGCTCTTCTCTGTAATTAAAGAGAGAGCGGGATTCAAGAGGCCGCGATAAAAGCGGAAAGAAAAAAAAAGAGAAGGAAGGTGAAACTACTAATTTCTAGCTCGGAACAATTATGGGCGCTTCTTCGTCGCACCCAATTTTTTGGCTCTTAACGAGCTGCTATTCCATGTTACTGGAATCTGTAAGCCTTGAGAGATCTCCTTGGTTTGCAGTTTCTGGGAGTTTAACTACAGCCACCTGGGAAAGGTTAGGAAGAGATCTTGAGTTTGCCGCGGAGCAAGGAACATTAAGAAGTGGGGTAAGACCGGTGTGGAAGCTAGTGAGAAGTTGTCTTGAGGATCAACAATGTAGTGAAGTGGTTGAAAAGGGGAAAACTGCATTAAAAATCTTAAAAGAGGAGAGATCAGAAAAGGCCTTATCAAATAAAACAAAGTAAGAAGAGAGAAAAGGAAAGCAGACTGGAAGGATGTTCGATGCTGCAGCGCAATTCTCTTCTGTCAAAATTTTCTATCTTCTATCCCTTTCTCAATTTCTATCTGTGAAAAATAAGTATAAGGCATAGTGTAATGATATAGTGTAGGAAAAACTTAGAAGTGTAAGATTGTGTAGAAAAAAAGATAAGTAAGGCAACTAGACAGAAAAACTCTCCAATTTTCTAACTTTGGGGGCTATGAACGCAAACTTGGGGGAAAAAGCTTTCTTTGGGCTTTACGGGTAGTAAAAAAGCTATTCTGAACTTATAGGGAAAAAAAGGTTTCCTATGGAAGCCTTTGACCTGGGAACAGCTAAAATGCTAAGCCCAAGTGGCAGGAGAAAGTAATTTCTCCCTGAGGCAAAAATGGGGGTGTAAGAAACCAAAAAGTTTAAAGTTGGGAAGTTTTGGGAAAAGTTGGTCTTTCTCTCTTCTGGGAAAACCTTTCCCAAAAGCTCTTAAACTTAAAAACTAAAGCCTCTGACTTTCTCAGAAGGACAAATTAGAATCATCTGAAGATATCAGTATGGGAATCACCTGTGAGCCCTGAGGGGTGATTGCCTCTGGCATAAGCTCTGTCCTTGAGCACCCAGATAGACAAACAAGCAACCCACTGGGGGACTGGGTCAGGTGAAGGCCTGATGAAGCAAAACACCTGTCCTAATGGGAGTTTAGAAATGGCAAAAACCTCCCTTGGTTAGATTTTCAGTCTGTACGCAAACCACACAGACCCTGAAAACAGAAACGGACAAAAAACCCCTACCTTCAGTAGCAGGGAAAGCCGCCACTGTAGTGTCGGAAACTGTTTCTGGGGTAGAGGGGATAAATTGAGACCAAACTGGGAACTGTCTGGGAGAAAGACTCTGAAGAAACAGAGGGGACAGATTCCTCCTCAGAAAATGCACGACCTATGAAAGCTGCTAAGAGTTTGAGGCAGATTGGGAGAAAAAAAAAAAAGCCCCTACCTCCAAAGGCAGCTAGCAGGGGAACAGAGCAGCCTGAGATATCTGTAGCTCTGCATCTGGGGGGGAAGGAACAAGCAAAATGAGAATAAAATCAGTGGGAGAAAATCTCTCTGAAAGAGCTATGGAAAAGCTGTTGTGAATGTTTTTCACTGACTGGCTAAGGCAAACACAAGCCCCGAGGAAAGTTGCGATCAGAAATGCCAGCCTCAATGCGTGCTAAAGAGGCAGGTGCAGTTCTGATTTGGGGCCAGAGTCAGATGAAGGAGAAACACCTGTTGAAGCCAGTTGAGGAGAGAATAGAAACCTCCCAATGTCCCATAATTGAAAATGTAAAATGCTTGTTCAAATCTCCCATTGCAAAAGCAAAAACTTTGTTCAAACCTCCTGGGCAAGAATTTGTAAGCAAGTCTGGTAAAAGAGAACCAGTTGACTCTCAGACCCAAAAAGAACTATGGGAAATGACTGATATAAGGGAAATGATATAAGGGACTGGTATTATTATGAACTGATACAGTGAGGAAATAAGAGTTCGGAGCTGTGACGCTTTTGGCTTTACTAACTCCTTTAGAAAAGTACTTTATATCACCTAATAGCTGTGCAGTTTTGGGCAAAGAGCTAAATACGGTAATTTCACCCTCAACGTGAAGTTTTTCAGTAGAACGAACCAAAAGTACTGCTGTAATGGAAACGTTTGTCTGAATTGGGACACTTATAGGGGAGCTATTATGAATTTGGGTGAAGGGACAACCTCTAGTTAAAAACTGTCTACCGCTGACAGTGCATCTCTGCTGGTTCAGGAACAGCTGAGAGAGCTCGACAACTTTGGGGTGTGGCTTCGTCCCGAGAATGTTACAATCCCTAGCAACAACTATCACAATTCTATAACACTCACTAAATCCCAGTGCTTTATAGCAAAGCTGACTATAAACTCTAAAGCTTTAGAAATGATGTACGTACTTCCTGTCTAGTTAAGAGAATCTTTCTAATAGAGATAGTGATAATAATTAAAAAGATAAGTAAGATATGTAAATTTAAATAAGAAATAAGATAAGTATATAAGAAATCTTTAGGTGTTTGTTAAGTTAAGGAGTAAAATAGATCTATAGAGTTATAAGCTTGTAAGAAGTAAAATAGATCTATAGAGTTATAAGCTTGTAAGAAGTAAAATAGATCTATAGAGATAAGTTTGTAAGAAGCATGTAAGTTTAAATAAGAAATAAGATAAGTATAAGAATATAAGCTTGCAAGAAATATCTACGGGAGTCTTAAGACATGTAGTAATAAGCTTTTAAGAAGTAAAGATACTAGTTGTAAATGTAAGTCTAAATAAGAAATAAGATAAATATATAAAAAGTAATAAAAAATATATTTGCTAAAGTAGTTCTAGAGTTCCCTTAAGGAGTATGAATAAGTAGATGTTAATGTTATATGTGAAAGAACCCGAGACACAGAAGGTAGTGTCCTTAGTAGACTGCAAAGTAGGCAGTCTAAGCGGTTTTCAAAAGTTCCAGAAGCCGCTAAGAATGGCCGATGCCAGAACCGGCAACAAGGCATCCACAGTTGAGATCTGTGGAAAATCAATGCAACATAGAAAAACCTGAGCTAACAGCAAAAAAGGTACGGTTTAGAATACTACTGTACCTAAGGTCTCTGTCTGTGAGAGCAAAGTGGCGGAGATGCTTGTTTGAACTAAAATTGTTAACTGCAAAAAGTTTCGGTTGTAAAACATCTCTTCATATTTGAAGGTGAAAGCCCGATACCAGAATTTACCTTTTTGAACTTTTTTGAACTTAAAATGAGATAAAACTACAAAAATATTCTGGTTATATGCTAATGGTAGCCCTAACTTGCCCTGACAGCAGCTGGAGCGACTACTGCAGCCATAGCCATGACTCATACTGTCCAAACAGCACAGACCCTAAATAATCTTTACAAAAATAAAAGGGGGGAATAGGCTACGGCCGTACCCCTAAAGAAAGAATATGAAAATTTTACTCGTGCTGCAAATTTGTCTAAACAGTTGTCTAGTTATCTTCTAGGAAATTGGACAGGAGAATTCGATGGCCTGGTGGATCAACTGAGACTGGCCATAGTTGCTGTCAATTCAACTCGAGTGGATCCTGGACCTGCAGAAGGACGGGATCTCTACGACCATGAACCAGCTGAAAGAGGGGGCGGGTCTGGGTGCCGTGGCAGGCCTACTGGTGCTTGCCTCCCTGGTTTGCCTGTGGTGCATTTGTCGTATTAGGCTCTCTCAGCAGTGCAATGCAGCCATGATCATTCAAGCCTTTACGGTCATAGAGGCCGGACAGTTTCCCCAGACCTGGTTGACTACCTTAATTCATATGCAGGATGCGAGGCTAGCGCACTGCACTCAGGACCACAGCAGCATCGATTGGTCTTGAGGAGAGTACGTCTGATTGCATGTGGGTTAATGCCCCAAGTTCCCACCTCCGTGAAAAAGGGTATCAGACAGGTCAAGCATTCTCTGGGTGGATGACACCTGTGTGGATGCCAGTACATAGTCCTCTGTTTTTCCTTAACAGAGATCAGACCTCTGCTCTCGCCTGCTAATTTAAATAAAACGAAAAGGGGGAATATGTAGGGAGCTGCGTGCAGCCACGCCTTACAGGTGGCACTAGTTACCGCCTTCCGCCATCCCGACGGCGAGCGCTCCCCGTGGTAAACAGCTCCAGGTGAGGCTGTAGCGGAATTTGTGGCTTGCTTATGCATGCTTGAGCCTATTGGGCAATGCCCACGTGGCGACCTGGGGTTGGCTGCCCAGAGCCTATATAAGGCCGGGAGAGGCTTTGCCCGGGGGAACTTTTAGAAGTCAGAAGATTGATTCAAGGCCTGAATAAACTGCAAGAAGAAGAGCTCGGTGTTGTGTCTCCCTTGCTGGTCGAGGGGGGCGCGACATTCCACAATGGATTGACCCTCAGACTGTGAGGCAAAGAAAGCCTTCTTCCCTTGAGTTGAGCTGGTCAGGTATCTGTCATCAACAAGAAAGGTAATAATACAACAGATCACAATTTATGATGAGAGTAAAATTCGGGGGCAGACCTCTAGCTTCCAACCTCTAAACATTTTTTTAATTCTATAAATAATAAATGTTTATCAAATAAAAGCATTGTATCTTTCCTTCCCAAAATATTTTAATTGTTTAGGCCGTCACTCTAGTTAGTTAACGATAACCGCCTTACCTTGTTAAATCTGAACTCTTTCCATTTCCATAGTTTACTAGTTAACTATGTCATCTAGTCAGAAATACTCTCGACATTTCATATAGAGGATTCACCAGGAAGAATAGCTACAATGCTTCTGGAAGGGCTAGAAGTCAGAAAAGGCAGGATGGTACAATATTGAGAGATTAGTGACTGGGACTCTGCTACCACACTAAGGCTAGAGGAGAAAGAAGTGATGTTCAGGGTCGTCAAGCCTTCGTCATGTTCCTGCTGAGGGTCACTGTTGCTGCCTCCCACTGGCCACCAGCAGCTGTGGTCCTTACTCCTCAGTCACCAAAGGACACTTAATCTGTCGCTGTCTTCAGTTGCCAGAAAGAGAGCAGTGGCTCCTCTTACCTCCTGAAGTGCTCTGATGGCACCCGGAAGTTATTGATAGGAAATGATCTCTAGAATTCAGTTCTTTGCAGTAGAACTTTCTATGGTGATGTAAATGACTTTTAATCTGTGTGACGTAGTTCAGCAGCCACAAGGTGATGATGGAGTGATTGAAATGTGCCTGGTGTGACTGAGGAACTGATTTTTTTTTTAAGTTGGTGTGGCTAGTGGGTATCAGGTTGACTACACAGATCCAGCACCTGTGATATACCCCAGATTGTAGAAGGGCTGTATTTGAACTAAGACAAGTGACTGGTGGACAATAGTGCTCAGGAAGCTACCCTGCGTCTGCCACTCACTAGCTGTGTGATTGGACAAGATACTCTGTTTCTGGAAGCCATCAATTAAGACAGTAATTAATGACAGAGCTGTGTGTGGTGTTGCTTTCCTGCAATCCCAGGTCTTGAGAGGCTGAAGTGGCGAGGGCAAGGGGGTCACAGGTTGGAGACCAGGTTACTTAGTGAATTCCAGGCCAGTTCCCACCACATGGTGAGTCCCTGTACCAAACCCCTACAATAAAACAAACAAACTCAAGCCCATCTCCTGGGACTATAGAGCCATTGTCAGAACCAACAGAAAGATGGAACTATTCTACAAATGCCTGGCTCACAGTAAATGCCCAGTGAGTGCTCATTATCATCATCAAAATAACTATTTCCAGAACTTTGGTCTTAGGGGAGGAGGAGTGGTAAGATGTAGGAAGCTTGCAGAAAGATAGTCAAATATGTCTCCAAATGCTTCTTTTAGCTTTATATCTGTGATGTACTTGGTTGCTGTGGGATGTTCTGTATGGCAAATGTGTTGCCAATAAAACACTGATTGGCCAGTGGCTAGGCAGGAAGTATAGGCGGGACTAACAGAGAGAATAAAAAGAGCAGGAAGGTGGAAGGAGACGCTGCCAGACACTGCCAGCCACCGCCAGGACAAGCAGCATGTAAAGATGCCGGTAAGCCACGAGCCATGTGGCAAGGTACAGAATTATAGAAATGGATTAATTTAAGATATAAGGACAGTTAGCAAGAAGCCTGCCTCGGCCATACAGTTTGTAAGCAATATAAGTCTCTGTGTTTACTTGGTTGGGTCTGAGCGGCTGTGGGACTGGCAGGTGAAAGAGATTTATCCTGACTATGGGCCAGGCAGGAAAACTCTAGCTACACTTGGTATCTGTTTATTTTCCCTTTTTTATAGTATTCTTTGTCTCTCTGTCTAGCAATCAACTTCAGTCTCTTTTATTCTTATTTTTTTAAAGATTTATTTATTTAATGTACATTGGGGTTTTACTTGCATATATGTCTATATGAGAATGTCAGATCCCCTGGACCTGGAGTTACAAACAGTTGTGAACTGCCATGTGGGTGCTAGAAATTGAACCTGGGTCCTTTGGAAGAGCAGCCAATGCTCTTAACCACTGAGCCATCTCTCCAACCCCTTTTATTCTTATAATAGGTATTATATTTTCACTCTTCATTATCATAGTGTTACAGCCATAATGTTATAGATGGTGTACTTGATTATCATAAGTTGTGGAAGTTCACAATGGTGTCAAATGTTTGTTGGACCTGAAGTTTTCTTGCTGTTTGCTGTTTGGCTCCCAAGACTGGTTTTGGGTGTTTTGATGACACTATTATAACATGTGAAGAGGCTTTAGTCATAACACAGTGGTTGTGTGTTTATACTTAACTCTTCCTTATCAAGTTGTTAGATAAGAAATGTAGAAATATTTGCAGATGTGTTTGTAGTGTGGTTCTAATATATGGTAGAGATTTAACTTGTTATGAAATGCAACATTTTGTGCCAAACCTAGCCATCTCTCCCACAGTCTCGTCTGCGCTTGCAAGACTATGCTCTGGAGACTTATCTCTTACACAAACAATGTTGATGAGGCCTATATGTTGGCAGCTGCTTAAAGAAGAATATCCCAGAGGAAATCTTAGAAATTGCACAAGACAGATCCATCCTTGTAACTGTGTTGAAGGCGAGCCTGATCACGGTTCACACTGTTAATGAGACACACCTAGAAATGAAGTGATTCTCTCACCAGGGTAAGAAAACTAACTGCGTTTTCATTGCTTAACTATATTATTAAATGTGTAACATTTTTGTAGATAACATACAAGGGTAAACATAAAAGGAATGTTGGGTTCTAAATGTCATCCAACAATAGCAAGATTGGCCAGCATTCAGCTCCACTGGCTGCTGTTAGTAATGTGTGGTGATGTGGCCAGAAGCACAGCAGGTCCTACCAAAGCCAGGAAAGGTCATGTGTTTTCCCATGGATATTCAGTTAACACTGAAGGGAGCACTTTATATTCAGCTAAAACAAAAACAAAAAACCCAGGGCCCACAGCTTTATTTATCAAGTCTTCGGAGTTATCTCTAGTACAATCATTTGCTAAAACTTTTTTTTTTGCTTGTTTGTTGGGTTTGTTTGTTTGTTTTGTTTTGTTTTTTTCTTTTTTTGATTTTTTGAGACAGGGTTTCTCTATGTAGCCCTGGATGTCCTAGAACTCACTCTGTAGACCAGGCTAGCCTCGAACTCACAGAGATCCACCTGCCTCTGCCTCCCAAGTGCTAGGATTAAAAGTACGTGCCACCACACCAGGCTGGGACTCCATTTTTTTTAAAGGCATTCCAATGAATTAAGAAGGTGGAAGTGAATAATTTTCTCTGATCTTCTTTTCTTTTCTTTCAAAATATTTTAAAAATTTTAATTTACATTATTTTATGTAAATTATGTATGGGTGTTTTGTCTGCATGTATATCTATGTACTATGTGCTTTCCTGTTGCTTGTGGAGGTTGGAGGAGGGCATCAGATGCCCTGGAACTGGAGTTACAGATGGTTGTGAGCCACCATGGGTGCTGGGAACTGAATACAGGTCCTCTGGAAGGGGCCAGTGCTCTTAACCTCTGAGCCATCACCCTTCCAGCCCCAACTTTCTCTGCTCTTCTTTTCTACCTTCGAGCAATATTTAAGTGTACAGAAGGACATTAGCTGCTGGTAGTTGGTGCTTTGCCCAAATCATGGTTCCCAGGTGTCTTTTCAGTTACTGCACCTGTGAAGTCCTGTGCTCTGCTTAAGATCACACAAGATTCTGGCACAATGTTCAGACAGAGGATAGCAATTTCCTCCCAAACTCAATTTTCCAAGTAGTCATACTTGATCACTGAAGTTAGAGGGACTTGGCACATTCTTAGAGAGTGTTTATTGGAGAGCAATGTATAAGCTTTGGGCCCCCGTTTCAGTGGACTTTCCAGGGGACACCCATAGTTTTATTTCTGATAGAGGAGTACTGGGACATCAGGGTGGAAGTGAACCATGACCTGTTATAACTGTAATGTCATTGTAGGACATGGACTTTGCCTCTTGCCTTACACATTTTGGTACAGACTCCAAGAGCTGCAGCAGCTTGGCCCAAGTTTTCTTTTGATTCTTTTCCTGACAGCATGTTTACCTAGTGAAAGCTCAGTGCACAAAGTTCCAGATTCCACCTGGTGGAAAGTTCAGGATCTCTCTAAATGTCAGGCATTGTGAAAAGGGCTTATGCGCCTTCTCTCATACAATTCTCACACTGAAGCTAGGGCTGATTATGTTCTTTATTTTGTATGCTTATAAATTGAGACTCAAATTAGAACCAGCAAGTGGCTGAGCCGTGATTCAATCCCAGATATGCTAAACCACAAAGACCATTTATTCAAATTGTGAGACTCTACATGTGATAAAACACCAAAGCAACTTGTAAAAGAAAATGTTTAATTGGGATTCTATTTTCAGAAGCTTCGAGTCCATGACCATGGATCAAAGGCAGGGCAGCAGGAGCAGCTGAGAGTTCACATCTTGATCCAATGTTTGGAGGCAGAGAGATACTAAGAATGGCATGAGTCTTTTCAAACCTCAGATCCCACCCCCAGTGACACAGCTCCTAACAAAAGGCCACACCTCCTAATCCTTCCCAAACACTTCCACCACCGGGGACCAAGCATTCGAACAAAGGAGCCTAAGGAGGCCAATCTCTTTCAAGCCACCACATGACTCGTTCCTAAAAGCATGGGAGCAAGTAGAAGGCATGTTCCTTTCCCAAAGGAATCAGCTTCCCAACATGAGAGTTTCCGACCTCCTCAGAAATGGAATGTCTGCAAATCAAGTTTAGGAAAACATGAGACGGGCTTTCGCAAAATGCTATGGCAGGGAAGTCAAACGCTGGGCAAACTGATCAAGGCAGACCTCATAGTCATGCCTAAGATCCAAGGTAATTTGGGTTTTCTCCCTTAAATACAGCTTCTCCAGAGCTCGTGGTAGTTAGAAAATGTCTCGAATTGCTATTTTTCTTGCTAAAGATAGCTGCCAACATTTCAACGATAGCTAAACCAGTCCAACCAGGAGAAAAGCCAAGGAATGTGTCCTTCAATATTTTCTGCCCAGTACAACAGTGTACAGCTTTGTGCTGTAAGACTTCTTAAGTGAGAACTTCACTTGACAAGCTGGGTGAAATGTGACCAAGACATATGCTTCTCTAGGAATGCCTTTGCCTGTCTAATTTTCCTACTCAGTTAGGAAATACCACTCATTTTTCTGCCTATTTTTTTTGTCGCCTTTAGGACCTACGCATGGTGTCTTTCCATATATAATACATTAGGACTCAATAATCACTGGCTGAATGCAGAACAGTGGGGACCCTCCACCACTGCACCCCAACACGCTGCAAGGGACCTGACATTGTGATTGTAGACAGGCTTCCCTTTGCTTTCACTCACTATCTGATGTTTTAAGACACTCCTATAGATTAACTCCATCTGCCTATAGTTTTTAAAGGCCCCAATAGGGACCTCCTAATTCCCTTTGTCCCTTTAAATTAGCCATGGGACACCCCAAAAGCAAGATGCCAGTCTTATTCTGGGAAGTTTTCAGATTTATTTTCTTTCTTAAGATTCATATTTTTTTATGTGCATGAGTGTTTTGCCTGCATGCATGTGCACCAACAGGAAAAATAAAATAAAACACTAACATTTATCAGATACAACTTTGACATAAAATTTCTTCCATTTCTTTGTATTTGTTGTCTGTATCCAAAACTCATTATTAAGACCAATGTCAAGGGTTTTCTGGAAGTTTTACTGCCTTGGGTCTTACATTTAAGTCTAATTCATTTGAAGTTCATTTTCCATCTGGTTAAGATAAGGGTGCAAGTCAGGCGATTGTGGCACACATCTTTAATCCCAGCACTCCGGTGACAGAGGCAGGCAGACCTCTGAGTTTGAGTCCAGCCTGGTCTACAGAGCGAGATCCAGGACAGTGAGGGCTACACAGAGAAACTCTGTCTCCGCAAAAAAAAAAAAAAAAAAAAAAAAGGATAAGTGTTCAACTTCATTCTTTTGTGTGGCCATTTGGCTTTCCTAGTTATCTCTTGACAGGCTCTTCTCTCCCCATTGTGTATTCTTGGTGCCTTGCTAAAAGGCAGTTGATTATATAAACATAGGTTTATTTCTGATCTCTCTGTTCTGGTCCATTGGTCTGTAGATTTATTTTTAGACCAGTAACATATTGTCTTGATTACTATAACTTTGCAATTCAGTCTAAAATTGGGAAGTATGATGCTTCTAGCTCTCTCTCTCTCTATATATATATATATATATATATTTCCCCCCCAGGGTCTTGTGTGGTACCATACAAAATTTTCAATTTCTGTAAAAAAGCCCACTCAGATTTTGATATGAATAGCATTGAATCTAGATCACTTTGGGAAGTATAAACATTTTAACAATATTAATTATTACAATCCAGGGCAATTTTAAAAAACCACACAGAGTCATTAGCAGCCCATGAAATACAATCAAGTATAAATTTAGGTTTTCACATCAAAGGAACTTAGTTATTATCTAAATCACTAAGCTTGTGGCAAGAAACCCTAGATGTTAGCTAGTAGCTGGAGGGGAAAATACTATTTCTACTACTTGAGTTAATATGGCTGCTTTGGTAAACGAAAATAAAAAGACAGATATTAAACATTAAAGGTGACCAGATGGCAGACACTGAGCCACTGGAAACAAAACCCAGCACGTAAACTCATAGAAACAAAAGCGTGACTCAAAGCCTTCATAGGGCGGAGGCCATTTTTCTTCGGCATTATAAATCTCTTTATTTGCAAATGACAATCCCAGAGCTCCACAGAGGCAATCTTATGCATCAAACTGTCATTAAAATATGTGGCTCTATCCCACAGTGTCGTGTTACTACTGCCCTGAAAAGTTTACTTTTCCAGTCATACTGGAGGGAGTAGTTAGAGGTTATATCATGTCTGGCCAGCTATATAGATGCAAAACAAAGGTGAACTGCCATGCTGCAAACCCTGCCCCACGTAGATTCTAGAGCTGAAAGCAACAGGCAGTGCAATTCATCTGAAAGTCCATTTTTTTTTTTTTTTTTGGTTTTTCGAGACGGGGTTTCTCTGTGTAGCTTTGCGCCTTTCCTGGAGCTCACTTGGTAGCCCAGGCTGGCCTCTGCCTCCCGAGTGCTGGGATTAAAGGCGTGCGCCACCAATGCCTGGCGAAAGTCCATTTTAAAGTAAACACTGTTCTCTAGGTCATGTTCACAGACACCCTTAAGTCAATGCAAAATTCACAAATACCACTTGTAGGGACCTGAGCCATGGGGAGAGCTTTCAAGGCTCATGGGAAGGTGGAATTGAGAATTTCATAAGGGAAGGGACCCATGCAAAGACTCTGCTTTCTTAAATGAGCCTTGATAAAATATCAGAGATGAAGAAATTTATTATTGCATGTATCTGCAAAGCCTAGTGATGGGTTGCAGATGTCTGGATAAGTAGTGAAATGAAAACTTCTACAGTTTATAAATTATATATTTACCTCAAATATTTATTACATTCTGTATTAGTTACTGTACTCGGATGTTTCTCCAGTCCTGCCCGGCCCTGTGGTTGGGACAAATCTCTCCCACCCGCATCCAGCAGCCACTTGGCCCCAAGTAAACACACAGAGGCTTATATTATTTACAACTGTATGGCCTGATTGCTCAGGCTTCTTGCTGGCTAGCTCTTATAACTTAACCCATTTCTATTAATCTATAAGTTGCCACATGGCCGTGGCTCACCGGCACTTTCACATCTTGCTTCTCCTGGTGGCGGCTGGTGTCTCCCTAGACTCCATCTTTCTCCTTCCTGTCTCTCTCCTTGGATGTCCCGCCTGCCTCTAAGCTGCCTTGCCATAGGCCAAAGCAGCTTCTTTATTAACCAATCAAAGCAACACACATTCACAGCATACAGAAAGGCATCCCACAGCAAGTTACTTTGCTGTTTCTGTGGTAAAAACATCCTGACCAAGGCAGCTGATGAAGGAAGAGTTCATCTGGGCTTCAGGTGCCAGAGAGTTAGAGTCCATCACTGAGCAGCAGGCATAGTGGCTGGAGCAGGGAGCTGATGCTCACATCTTGAACTGCAAGCAACGGCAGAGAGGGTGAGCCGGTGGTGACACTGAGTGGAAGCAGGACAGAGACTTTCATTCTCAAAGCCTTCCCCCACTGACATACTTCCTTCCTCCAGCAAGACCGTGTCCACCAAATCTCCTCAAATCGAGCCATCAACCTGGGACTAAGAGTTCAAAGGTCAAGACTATGGAGGACACTTCTCATTCCAACCACCACACATCCATTTCAGCAAAAATCATTTAATGTTGTGCTAAAAAAAAATTTTTTTGAAACAGGGTATCACTTTGTATACATTGGCCTAAAGCCTATGGCAAGTCCCCTGCTTTCAGCTCCCAAATGTTGGGAGTATAGCTGTGAACCACTAAGCCTACCTATGATAAGAGTTTTATAGAGCAGTGTTCTGCTAACAATCACATCAAATTATGTAACTTTCCTAATGGAGTCTAACTCCCAACATTGTAGTTTTTATTATGTATTTCAGGGGCTGAACCCAGGGCTCATGCAGAGTAGGCAAGTGTTGTTCCACGGATCTGCACCTCTGACCTCGCTCTTGGTATTTTTAAATAGTTTTGAGAGACTTGCTCTCTTAAGGCTGGAATTACCAATACTATTCCTAAAGTAATACATATTTCTTTATAAATGAAACACTGGGGCTTCCAATCTGACATGTGAAGAACTTAGAGACTGTCCGTTTGTCCTAGCAATAAATGAAAACTTGAGCAGATACAAATCAATAACTCTTCTTAGATCTGGCAGAGAAGTAAGGCCACCAAACAGCAGATGGATACAGAGAATGACAGCGTAGCATGGCAGAATCCTCTGGAGAAACCGGTAGAGGAAGGAACACCAGAGCAGTCGCCGCCACTGAGTTGCTAGAGGCTCCTGTGGACCATCTGAGAGTCAAAAGTCCCAAGGGGTCTAGTCTTGGGGACCACCCGCATTGCTAGGTGTTTTACTTTCAAGGTTTCCCACTCAGAGTCAAAGAAACATCCCCTCTGCATCCAGCGGGGAGGGAGGGGAAGCAGCCACTTTGAAATATGACTGCTATAATTCCATCTTGGTTGCTCCTCCAAGGCCTGATGTTAAAGGCGTGGTCCCCAGCCTTGAGTGCTTCTGAGAGGTGGCAGGATCTGGAAGAGGCAGGGTGGCTGCGAGATGATTTGGTGGATAAAAGTGCGTGAGTTCGATTCCCTAGAACTCACAGCGGTAGGAGGGAGCTCACTCCTGGAAGCTGTCTTCTGACTCCCACATACTTCTCAGAGCACGCATGCCGGGCCCACTAGAAGGTCCTAGTGACGTCCTGGGGTGTGCCCACAAGGCCCGTGGGGCTGTGTACCCACCTCCTACCTCTCGGCTTCCTGGCTTCCAGGAGGTGAGCAGCTGTCTCCCACACTTTGCAGCCGTGATTGCCTTGCCAGAGGCCCCAAAGCAACAGGGCCAAGTGACCATGGACAGAAACCATGACCCCAAATCAGTATTTCCCCTTACAAGGTGCTTATCTCAGGTGTCGCCACGTGACACAATGCCAGAGCGCTGTTTTTGTTACGGAAACCTGTTCTCATGAGAAACCACTTTACTAGAGCCTAGACCACTGGGAGCCTAAACCAACTGGAGGGAGTGAAATAGTCAACCCCACCCTTCTAGCCACCTGCCCCGTCAAAGGGGGTTGGAAAATGAAGATGGTCCTAGGAATTCCCAGCCCAGAGTCTCGGGATCACTAAGGCTAGAGGGAATCCTCCCTCACGACAACAACTTCCCCTCCCTTCACACATTGTCACCACACACTGCAAAGCCAGCCAGAGACAGAGAAAGCATCAGAACGAGTTTCAGATACGGCAGCAACGCTGGACTTATTAGACCAGCACCTTAAAATAACCACAGTTACTGTGCCAAGGGCTGTAAGGAAAACAGTAGGAAAGACACAAAAAAATTTTAAGAAAGAAAGAATTGTGATTTCCTGGATATAAAAAACACTGCCGGTACTGGAGTTGGCTCAGCAGCTAAGGACACTCACTGCTCTCACAGAGGACCTGGTTCAGTTCCTAACACCCACGTGGTGACTCAAAGCTGCCTATAACTCTAGTTGCAGGGGATCAGACACCCTCTTCTCACCTCTGTGGGCACTAGGCATGCACAAGGTGCATGTACATACACGCAGGCAAGACAAAATAAAAATAAATGAATCTGTTTAAAGGGAACCACTGTAATAAAGAATTCCTAGGATAGGTTCACTAAAATCAGTAGATTGGACATGGTTGAAGAGAGAAGCTCTGAGCTCAAGATCAATCAACAGAAACTTGTAAAATCAAAAAGAGAAAAGCAATGGAATGTAATATCCAAAACTGGCTCAGCTAAAAAGTAACATTTATGCGATGGGAGTAGCAGAAGTTTGGTAAAAACAAAAAGGAACAGAGGAAAAAAAAAATAAAGCCACATGCTCGAGAATTTCCAAGATTAATGCTAGGCATCAATAATGTCAAGATTAATTCCCTAAAAATAGAGGGAATATTTTCTAGCACATTTTATGAAAGCAGCATTACCCAATATCAAATCTGGGCAAAAGCATCAGACAGACAAGTATCTCTCATGAATGTAGACATAAAATACCTTAATTATCAGATATACTTCAACAGTGGATAGAAATAACTGTTGTAGCTGGAGAGATGGCTTAACCATTGAGAACACACACTGCTCTCGTAGACGACTTGAGTTCAGTTTCCAGCACCCACATTGGGAAGTTCACAACTGCCTATTACTCCAGCTCCAGGGGATCCGATGCTTCTGGCCTCTGCACTCCCCTGCATGGACCCCCATACACAGTCACACACACATATGTTGTGAGATATTTGGTTACACTGTGTAAAGATATGTCACTGTGATGGGTTTAATATAAAGCTAATTGACCAATAGCTAGACAGGAGGTATAGCAGGGACTTCTGGACAGAGAGAGCTCTGGGAAGGAGAAAGGCAGAGTTGCCAGCCAGATGAGGAGGAAGCAGAGTGGGCAGTACAGAGATGAGGTAATAAAGCCATGAGGCAGAAAGTGAATTAATAGAAATGGGTTGGTTCAAGTTGTAAGAGCTAGTTAGAAACAAGCCTAAGCTATCGGCCAAGTTTTCGTAATTAATAATAAGTCTCCGTGTCATTATTGGGGAGCCAACAGTCCCAACAAAAAAGTCTCACTACACATATACATATAATTAAAAATAAATTAAGGGTATGGAGAGGTGCGGCAGAAGTTAAGAGCACTTGCTTCAGAGGACCCACGCTTGGTTCCTAGCACTCTCACCAAGAAGCACACAACTGCCTGTAATTCTGGTGCCCTCAGAACTCCCCCACTCCCTAGATCCTAGATTTGGTTACCAAAGACCCACTCTACTGTCCCCCGCCTCTGCATCCCGCCTTATCGACCACCCTTCTTCTGTGCCCCTGGCCCCAACTCCTGGGGACTTCAGCTGCTCAGTCACAACCCACACCAGTCAGAAGCACTGGTGCGGGCTAAGCAAGCCAAAAACAAACAAACAAACAAAAAAAAACCAAAAAACCAGATAGGTGAAGTCGGGCTGAGACTCCCTGCTGGACCAGAGACCTATCAGTCACCAGAATCACAGAGAGGCAGCCCACCAGAGGGCCTCCTCCACTCACTCAGTGCCCCCAATCCCCATTCCCCTCCCCATCACCATATCCCACTGCCCAACACCGGCAGAGACCCCCTGCTGCACCAAAGGCCAAGCTAGGTGCCAGAAGGCCAGTCCCCAATTTGGACAGAGACTTCCAACTGGATCAGAGGTCACACTGCCACCAGAAATCCAGGCCACAATACGGGAGTCCAGCCTCACCTCGGGTTCAGGGAAGGGCATCGGCACAAGGAAAACTTCTGACGCCAAGTGGATTGCACTCAAGTGGCCCCGAATAGCCCAGGCCATCTTTATTTATACTTAAACAGGGTTTTTCTTACCAGGGCAACACAAACAGCTCTATTATTGGCTTCTATTTTTTACTTTAATAAATAAATCACAATTTAAAGAATACATAGTAATCATTATAAAACCCCCATTGTTCCCCTTTATGCTTCCCACCCCCAAGTAACCTTATTCTAGACATAGAGTTCAGTATTTCTTCAGGCTTAGTTAACTATCAAGCTAGACACATCCTGCTCTGACAGCACTTACGTCAGCTGGCAGCTCCCTGCGGTTACAATGTTAAAAGGTAATCGACATGGGCACAATGCTTTAAGGACAATATTAAAACCCAGATAATTCTTTCATGTCTGCAAGATATATTTTTAGACAGTTCCCTTTTCTACAAGAGGGTCCATGTCTCAATCTCTCTGTAAAAGTCAGACTTTGACAAGCATTCTCTTCTCATCTCACTATACCATATTTCTTCCATCAATATAAACTCCTATGTATGGTAAAGATGGATCTATCCATCCCCTATTTTGTATTGTTTTTTCCCCCTCTTGGAGCATACCAGATCCTACCAATGATTCTATGCTTGGTGTCCAGGGAACTTACTTTCAACAGTTGGCACCACGTGTATTCCCGAGGCTTTCTTCCTAGTCTGTGAATGCATGTCCTGCTCTCCTGTCCTGAACTGTGAGACATGGTTAATGTTCCAAGTGTTGTGTTCTCATATGTGCCTAACTATCTCCATTGAGTCAGAAAAGTTTCCAGGGCTGGGAGTTGTAGTTAGTAATTCCAGATAAGAGATTTAAGAAGCATTCACACCCTGCTGAATCTTAGGGGAAAATATTTGAAAAGGAACAGAACTTCCAGGGAAAATTACAGCTGTTGCATGCTCGACTGAAAAAGTAAAACTAAAAAACCGCCCAAAGAATCATCAATACAATGAGAGAGAAAAGAGCCCATAAGCTGCAAATTCCAATGCTGTCCCGTGGACTACCGGTCCTTGCCAAGTGAGGGTCCGTCTCCACAGGTGCCTTGCCCTGAGGACACCCGTTGGACAGGTAGTCATATGCTGATCTGAGACTAGGCTGCACGGCTCCCAACATCTCTCCCTTTTTTATTTTTTAAAATGATGAGGCAGACGTTACAGGTCACATCACACAAGGCAGAATTCAAACGTTTGATGGTGACTGGAAAAAGAACAACAAGGATCAACATAACCCTACTGTAATGTCCAGATTAACAATAAAAGACCCAAAATCCTCAGCGGAAACGTAAGACTGGATAGAAGAAAGGAAGGAGGCAGCAAAGTGAGCGTGTGGGATAATAGTCATCTGATGGTGTTAATCATGAATATTAATATCTAATCAGAACTATTTCAAATTTTAAAAATATGTGCCTGAATCTACTTTCAGGTAAAATTAGTGCCATTATATTGCAAGAGTAACACAAATCCATTTATATGCTGCATGACAAGAGACCATGAGTCTGACTTTTATATTTTGAATTTGAGTGTACATGCATAATGTAATTTCTTCTAAAACATTAACCCTACCCATTAATACTTTATCTGTACCTTCCTGTGTCACAAGTGCCAGGGAAACATTTTTGGATAAATTATTAACATGATCAGCTGTATGTACTTGCTGTACCAAAGCAGTGGTAGATGCTGCCCCAGAAGCTACAATAGATATCAGGGCAGTAATGCCCAAAATCAAAGCTGCAATAAATTGCCTTGGAAGAGAAAAAGCTTGGGAAACAGTCCCCAAGGCATATATATCAGTAACATCAAACCAAGGCAAAGATAAGTTTACAGGCAGCAAACTAAAAGAGGTTGTCTAATAATTAGGAAATTACCTGGAGTAAAAGTATGATCAATACAGTTAGTAATAGCACAGTTAATATAAGAAATATCATAAGTAGAATATGATTTTACCATATGCAAAGATCCAAAGTCTCCATCTGTCAGTGTAGCAGAAGGAGCAGTAACACAGGCCTGAAGGACACTTACGATTGTGGAGGTTTGCAGAGGCCTTCTAACTTAAGCATAACTGGTGGCTGCAAATAACTTGTATAAATGTTTTTGAAGAACAGGATGAGTTGAAGGTCTGGCCAAAAACACAGGGACTAGAAAGAGACCAGCCATAAATTTTATCTTGGATGTCCTTAGGGGAATAAATAACACCTCTATAAGAAAAAACACAAAGAAACCGTCTTGAATACCCCGTAACACACCAACAGACTGCCATGAACATAGCATTTGCCCTGGGGCAAGGAATCAAGAACCCCTTGGGGAGTCTCTCTTTATTAGTAGCCAATTGAATAGGGTGGGATTTATCAGCCCCTGAGACAAAAGAGAAAAACCAAAGATCTTTTATTATCTTATTTCCTCTAGGAGAGTTAGCTATCAACGTCCTATAAGAAAGAGACACATCCTGACTCAGGAGTGATATCTGTTGAGAAGTAGACAGGCAAGGCATCTGCATGTCCTGTATAGTTTAGAAGACCAGAAATCTTATAATGAACAAAAACATTTATATCTCCCCCCCCCCCATCAACCTAGAGTCATTAACCATCACTCTTACTTCCTCAAAATCCCAAGTTGCAGGGTGAAACAGAGGTAGCCCTGGGACATAAGTCCAGAACTGTTCCTGAGCAGCACATACTGGTAATAAAGACAGCAATACCTGCATGGAGAGTAGAGTAATCATAGCCAAAATCAGAGATGGAGGGGTGACCTCACCACCTTGATCAATCTCGGATCCTCAGTCATATGTCCCAGGTTTGGAATTCAAAATCCCAGTCTTCCTGTTGCATGAATGACAAGGGATGATGTAATAGTCTATGACTACTTCCTGCTGACACTGGGGCGACCTATAAGGGACCCAAAAGTCTGGAATGCTGACCAAGTTGGGAAGAGCAGGCTGCTCCATTTGCTGTCCAGGCTCTGCAATACCATCTGTTTGCTAGGGAACATGCAGGCAGCAGGTGGAGCAGTCTTTAGTCTTTAACTGGAAATCTTCCAGCATTAAGGGCAGGAAACAAAGTTTTGTTTCCAAAGACTTTTAGGGGGAAATTTTTCTTAGGTGTACATTTGAAATTTCCAGGTCCACAGTCCTGGTACCTGGGGGAGGGATGTCTCAAAACCAGGGAAGGGGAAAGATGTTCTATTCTCCCAGGGGTAGGCAGGTGGGGAAACAGGTTTGTTGATTGACAATATTTGTCTGGAGTCCATTTTAACCCCCAAGAGGTGGATCCAAGTCGATTTCCTGAAGCTTGTAAGAACCTTTTTCTTTTCTTTTCTTTTCTTTTTTTAAAGAGGCAAAAATTTTGTTAGCATTATCATTGTTTGTAGTCTGTACTGAAATTCACATTGTAGAAAAGGCAGTAGATTCATGTCTTTGAGTTATAGTAAAAGTTTGTGAACCTAAAATAATTTTGGTTAAAAGCATTAACATTTTTTTCTAGAAGACTGGGTGTATATAGATCAGACAAATGTTTTTAGTACATTGAGAAGCATTTTTAACTCTATATTTAGAAAACAACCAAAGGGAAATTTAAAATATTGAGCTTGTCACTCTAATAAAAAGTAGTCAATGTTTACCAGAGGTAGATTAATAGATTATCAGAACTTTATGGGCTAATATTAAAACACTGAACTTTTGAAGTTTTAATATAACAATAGCATAGTGAGAGAAAGAAATCTGAAACATTTTTATACACCTTAAGCCATCTTGTTATCCTTACAAATTATAGCCATACACCTCAAACACCTTTTCAGACCCTCACCACCCAAGCCTTCATGTCCTTAGATCTCCATAACTTGTATCTACATACTTAAGTTATTTTTTAACTGCAAAACATTTTTTAGATCCATATAGCTTATGTTTATATCTTTAGACCTTGTATAAGCTCTCCATCTTTTTAAATCCAGTTGTTTACCATGAGACAAAAGTTGTTGATTACTGAACCGCTATTGTAAATCATTTTACTTGAAATAAAGGAATAATAAAAACTTATTTTAAAACCTGTTTGGTGAATTTATCTCTTTTAGGAATCTGGTAGCAAAGCAAAGTGTTTTTAGACCTAGTAGTAGCTTTAGGGAAGTGAAGCTTGTGGCCTGATTTTTACATTTTACATTTTACTGAGAAGGCAGCTGAAGGAGCTGGGTTCTTATTGCCCCAAAGCTACAGCCAGTCAGTATCCTTAGAGATCTGAAAAGGACAAATTATAACTGGAAATATAATTTAAATGGTCTATGTATCGATTAAAATGACAGAGACCCACTGCCTAGACAGGTTACTCCAGACTCCGGTGGTCTCCATAGTTTTGTTAGAGGCAGTAATTATAAGTCCTTGGCTGTCATACAGGACAGCATTTATCTTTAGCTGTCATACAGAGCAGCACAGTCCTTTGGGTGTCAGAACTAGGTCTGAGATTTTTTTTTTTCTGTAGAAGAGCAGCTTATTGACCAAAGTAGGGAGATCGACCCAAACGTATTCACAGTTTGAGCAAAGCTCTGGCAACAAGCCAGGCAAGGGGCAGTTTTTTCTATTATTGGAAGCCTAAACATTTTAAACGCCATATCTTATAGCTCTCTGAAACATATATTTTAATAGAAACTTTGTTTATTTTTAATTACTTGTTTTAGACTTAACTTTGAAAGCTTATATAGAGAGCTAAGAAAGGCTTATTTTAATAATTAATTACATTTGTATTTAGCAAGACTATAAGCATAATTTTGAACATATTAAATAATTTGATCATTTATAAGGTGGTTGACCATTAGCTTGTATTTTTTAAATTATCCTTAATAGTTTACAATAGGTTAATAGCTTTTTATAAGACCGGGACTTTATGTTTCATCTCTGTTAGCATTAGTCTTGAAAAAAATAACGATTTTGTATCAACATAAAACTTTTAATCATGGATACAGTCTGTAGAGAGACTGGCAACTCTACTAATCCTTTTATAATGCACCATGAGTAAAAATGGACTCAGCAAAAAATCAGAATAGCCACCCCATGTGTGAAAAGGGAAACGTTCATTCCAAACTACCAAGGCTGTCTCCCGAGAAAGCAAGGGGAAATGACAAGGAAAAGATTTTTAGGGTTAAACGAGAATTGGAGTGTGGAGACAGCTCTTAGGGGATAGTGAAGGAGTTCATGGTAACAAGAATTTCAATCCAGGATGTCTCCAAACCGACCAAAAAACCTGTCAGAGAGAAATGTCCCAATCACAGAGGAAAGGCGTCTCTTTCCGTGTGATGGGAGCCCAGTAGGGTGAGCGGAAGCTTCCTGGCATACCAGTATGACGTTCATAAGTAAAAGTAACAAAACAGGGAGTAGAAGGGGAAAGACAAGTAGTTAAAGCAGAAATGGGGGAAAAAGCTGGAGAGATGAATCAGTAAAATTGTCCCAAGTACTGGGATTAAAGTGGGTCTTGGGGATCATCCATTGGAATTTCCAGTTTAGTATCAGGCCCGGCCTGGCACCGTAGACACTGTCAGCCAAGCAGCCCTTCCAAGCCGTTTTCCCAGACCCATAAGCATTTCGTGAGTTAACTCTTTTCTCTCCCCCAATGAATCACCCTGCGGTGGGCCTGGCACACAGCATCGTGGGAGCACCCACTGGCACCTTTTTATATTTCTGGGGGTGGGGTCGTGTGGAGTGATTTAAAGCGTGGTATCGCAGGCAGTGCCAATCAGAACTATGATACTTTGCTGCCTCCTTCTTAGATCCTGAATGAGATAACAACAAAAAAGAAACTTACACAAGAGATGTAAAGTTTATAAGAGTGACAGACATAAAAGCTTAAATTACTTATTTATTTAAGAAAACGTTTTAAGGTCTAAAAGGATATTTTTAGGCTGGTAATACAAGATGTGATAGAAGACGGTCTAGTTATAAAACTTTGGACTCATCAAGATAGGATCGATAATATAGTATTTTCTCTGAGATTGCCAAATACAAATGGACTCAACATTGTGAATGTAATTCTTACTTGGTAATTGTTCTTATTATATATAGTTTTACTGTGTTAGAATTGAACCCTTTTTTATTTAGACAAAAGGGGGAAATGTTGTGAAATATTATGTACACTGTACAGACTTGTCTCTGCCTAAGGCACCTTCTGATTGGTTTAATAAAGAGCTGAATGGCCAATAGCTACCCAGGAGAGGATATGTGGAATTTCCAGGAAGAGAGAGGAAGAGGAGGAGGAATCTAGGCCCGCGGACTTTCACCAGCAGACTCTAAGCAAGTCAGATGTGCTGTACTGAAAAAAGGTAAATGCCACATAGTAGAACATAGATTAATAGAAATGGGTTAATTTAAGTTATAAGAGTTAGTTGGGGAAAAGCCTAAGCTAAGGCCAAGTTTTTATAATTAATAAGAAGTCTCTGTGTCATTATTTTGGGGGCTGGAAATCCAAGAAAAGTCTGCCTACAAGAGATGGAGACATTTCATACACATAAAAGGAAAAATCCACCAAGATCACATTACTAGAGCTTAAACCACACACCAGACCTCACACACTAATGGTGGGAGACTTCAATACCCCACTCTAACCAATGGACACCCGGACAAAAACTAAACAGAAGAATAATAGAGCTAACAGACATTATGAATCAAATGGACCTAACAAACACCTACAGAACATTTCACCCAAACACAAAAGAATACATCTTCTTCTCAGCACCTCTTGGAACATTCTCCACAGCTGACCTCGCACTTGGTCACAAAGCAAGTCTCAACAGTTAAACATTGAATGTCACAACCACCATTCATCCTCTGGTTCAACAGATTAGAATCAATGTATACAGTTCATCACATGAATACACTAAAGAAGAGAAGTCACATGATCACATCAATGGATCCAGAGAAGCATTTGACAAAATTTGACTCTCAGCAAAGTAGGACCGGAGGAGAACTTCTTCAAGTTGCTAAAGAATATCTGTAAAGAACATACAGCTAGCAGATGTGAGAGTGAGAAAATTCACCAGAGAAGAACGGATCAGAAACAGTGCAGAAAGAAGAGTGGGGTGGAATATTTTACATGCTAAGAAAGAAAAAAAAATCTACCTTGGAAAAACTATGCTTCAAGATAAAAGTGAAAGTCTGCTTCAACTTTCAGTGACCACACCCCCAGCATTGGCTCAGAGAAACATGAAGAAACCAAGAAGGAAGAGATGAGCAAAGCCATCACTGTCAGAAAAAAATCTGTGTGTTAGATGATGATGTCCAGGTTCACACGGCTCCAGGTCCCAGAGCTAGGCTTGGAAGCCAGTAATTCTGAACTCCCAATTTTGCGCTCTTAATCTGATGCCATTGAAATGAGCGTTTTATATTGAAAGACAAGGATGATACAGATAATTGCCTGAATGTTCCACATCCACCCTCAAATGTCCCCAATCATTTTAGTGTATCACTACTCACTATATAATTAAGTGCAATTAAGGATAAAAATAGACCGCATTTCTGTTTTGTTTTGTTTTTTTTAAAAACTCATGGCATTTCTCCTCCAAATCACATAGTATATGTTTATGGATTTCAAATGTATCACATTAAAATGCCACTACCTGCTTCAGGTATTCTAGCCTGATCAGAAAAATGTTCACAAAGCTTGTAAGAATAAGGGAGTTACAGATAATTTTCCCTTCTGTGTTTTGATCAAGGGCTCACTATGTATCCTGGGGTGACCCTCAACTTTCTCTGTAACCTAGGCTGGCATTGAATTTGAGATCCTATCTCAGCCTTCCGAGTCCAGCTGAGAAATATTTCTTCTATATAGAACCTTAAAAATTTTGTGAGAAATATTCTTCCCATGTAGAAGGTTAATTTTCCACACAGGAACATCCTGCATAGAAACCCATTCTGCAGTAGATAAACTGACTGGCTTTTAATAATATTAAGATTAAGATAATATTAAATTTTCTTTAACACTGCCTCGGCGTTTACAGTTGTCTGTAGCTAGAGTTTTCCTGCCTGGCCCACGGTCAGGATAAATCTCTTTCACCTGCCAGTCCCACAGCCGCTCAGACCCAACCAAGTAAACACAGAGACTTATATTGCTTACAAACTGTATGGCCGTGGCAGGCTTCTTGCTAACTGTCCTTATATCTTAAATTAATCCATTTCTATAAATCTATACCTTGCCACATGGCTCGTGGCTTACCAGCATCTTTACATGCTGCTTGTCCTGGCGGTGGCTGGCAGTGGCTGGCAGCGTCTCCTTCTACCTTCCTGCTCTTTTTATTCTCTCTGTTAGTCCCGCCTATACTTCCTGCCTAGCCACTGGCCAATCAGTGTTTTATTAGCAACACATTTGCCATACAGAACATCCCACAGCAGTTGTCCTATGCTTTTGTTGTTTCGTTTTTTCCTTTTTATTATTAAGAAATTTTCTATTCATTTTACGTACCAACCGCAGATCCCCTCTCCTCCCTCCTCCCCGTCCCCCAGCCTTCCTCCCCAACCCCCCCCATTCCCACCTCCTCCAAGGCAAGGCCTCCCCTGGGGAGTCAGCAGAGCCTGGTAGATTCAGTTGAGGCAGGTCCAGTCCCCTCCTCCCTGCACCAAGGCTGTGCAAAGTGTCCCACCATAGGCACTGGGCACCAAAAAGCTGGCTCATGCACTAGGGACAGGTCCCGATCCTGCTGCCTGGGGGCCCCCTAAACAGTTCATGCTAAACAACTGTCTTGGCTATCCAGAAGGCCTAGTCCAATCCCACTGGGGGCTCCACGGCTATTGGTCTGCAGTTCATGGGTTTCCACTAGTTTGGCTGGCCATCTCTGTACATTTTCCCATCATGATCTCTCTATATGTTTTCCCATCATGATCTCGATGTCCCTTGCTCATAGAAACCCTCCTCTCTCTCATCGATTGGACTCCTGGAGCTCAGCCTGGCTCTCTGCGGTTGATCTCTGACAGTGTTTCTTTGTATACCCTGGCTGTCCAGGAACTCAGAGATCCGCCTGTCTCTGCCACCCGAGTGCGATGAAAGGCGTGTGCCACCATGCCCGGCTTGTCCTAAACTTTTGATAAAGCTGGGAAAGAATTCTCTTCTCCAAATTCATCTCCATTTCAATGTTTTGCCGATCTCAAATCCTGGTTATTCAGTGGTGTCCTTTATCCCAGATGCTGAAATGTGACATTTTTCTATAGCACAGCGATTCGGCTACTAGCAGCCTCAAGTTACTTTACAGGCTGGAGATGTAGTTTAACATAGCAGGCATTCTATTACTAGTTCACACAAGGCCTTGGGTTCCCTCCCCATTAGGGACAACAACAAAAAAAGTCACTTTGCGTTTATCAAAGCTTTTCTACAAGTTCGTTTGGACCTCACCCCAGAGCCCTGCAGATTAGATTTAAATAAATGTGAAAGGCTAAAATCCAGTAACCATCGGTGTGCCTAGTTATCCTGTCTCCATAGGGAGGGCTCTCAACACTCCCTCGTCCCCTCTAGGTCATTTATCCGAAGTGAGGGTGGCAGAGCTGGTACTAAACTCCGCGTTGACTAAAGCAGTCGAGTTTCCGGGGCTTCTCCCGGCAGGAAAGCTGTAGAACCTGCCGGGGCTGGAATTCCACCGGCACCTGCCGTTCCGAGTGGTTGTCAGACTGCCCGAGTTCACGGGCTTTTAAGGCAAGTTCCCCGGGAAGTGACACCCGGGCCAACTCTGGTCTCCGCAACAAGTCGCCGGGGAGCCGCCCCACGCGGTTGAACGGGAAGTGGGTTCGGAGTGGGGGCTTGGGGTCA
>CABHPR010045922.1:4890-17006 GCA_902168415.1 Peromyscus melanophrys
CTCTCTCTCTCTCTCTCTCTCTCTCTCTCTCTCTCTCTCTCTCTCTCTGTGATTGGGAGGAGACCCAGAAAGAGAGACTGAAACCATGCTTCTATGAGATGAATTGTGAGGTAAACCTGTGCAGAGGGCTAGGAATTTCGTCACCAAAACCCAAGTGACCTTCAGAACAACTATGGATAAGTGTGGATCTCCACTGTGTGGAGTGTATATGGATAAACCACTGAGTACCTGGACTCTGGGACTGAGGAGAGGAGGGTGGTAGGTTTTTATTTCCTATCCATTTAGTAGATTTGTCCAGCCACCTTCCATCTTAAAAAAAAGAGTCATCAGAAAGCCAACAGTGTGGAATCTCAACTGATAAATGAAGCAGGAAAACTATCACTTGGAAACTAACATCCATAACAATTCAGGTAAGAATCCTGAAATGATTACTAAAACTACAGGCTAAAGAGTGGTGACAGACAGGATATGTAAATGGTTATAATGCATGTCCTCATGGGACGCTTACTAGTTACAAGAGAGGATCATTCCCTGAAAGTGGAGAAACCGGAAACCCAGGGAGAGATGGCTGCCATGATGAATACAGACAACATCCCCAACCTCAGGACCAAGTGAGCATCAGGTAGGAAGCTCTGAGATGACCCAGCAGCTCTGTAGCACAAATCTTAAAAGGCCTTATTAATAAAATCAAACCCAGAGCCAGGTATTGGGGTTAAAGCTGGAAGATCAGAGAAGCAGAATAAGCCACAGCCTCACCTCACCAATTCTTCAGCTGATCCTATTTCCTCAGACTATCAGCCTCTGAGTCTTCATCCAGAATGAATCTCAGCTGAACTGCTGCTCAGAAGCCTAAAAGCTTAACCAGGATCTAGTTCCTGGTCCTCATGCCTTATATACCTTTCTGCTTCCTGCCATCACTTCCTTGGATTAAAGGCGTGTGTCACCATGCCTGGCTGTTTCCAGTGTGGCTTTGAACTCACAGAGATCTGGATGGATCTCTGCCTCCAGAATGCTAGGATTAAAGGCGTATGTGCCACCATTTTCTGGCCTCTATGTCTATCTAGTGGCTGTTCTGTTCTCTGACCCCAGATAAGTTTATGAAGGTGCACAATATATCGGGAACACAATATCACCACACAGCTCCCTTGGTATTCCTGCCCAAAATGCAGAGTCTGAATCCATGCCCAGGATACACAACCTGAATCCCTGTCCAGGATATACACTCTAAATGTGATCAAAAGGAAAAATTAGGTAAAACATCAAATTATAATCCAACTCAGGAACACTCTACAGAGAACTGTCCTATATTCTTAAAAGATGGCGAAGTTGGGCTGGCAAAATGGTCCATCTGGTTAAGGCACTTGGTCACCAAGCCTGAGGATCTGATTCCATCCCCAGAACCCACAAGGTAGAAGGAGAGAACGAACTCTCACAAGTTGTCCTGTGATATCCACATGCATGCACGCACACACACACTTACAAACACACAAAATAATTGTCATAAATTATTTTAACGATAAGGTCATAAAAGGCATTATATTAATAACTAGGCATGGTTCCAAATTAAAGGACACTAAAGACACATGTCAGCTAAATGTTATGTTTTTTTATATTGTGGGTAATTTCCCCTTTCCTATTTAGCACATTTATTGCAACAATTTGGGAAAGTTTAATGTGACATCTAAATTGCATATTGACATTGTAACAAATGTCAATTTTATAAATTTGAAAATTATACTGTGATTATATAAGAAACTTGCCTTAATTTTAGAAATGCGTGCTGAGAAAACATGTGTGTGAAAAGATAATAAGTCTTCTTAAATGCTAAAATTTTGGGAATGTGGAGGAATAGAACATGTGAACTCTTCATATTTTTGTAATTATTCCACAACTTATTTCAAAATACAGAGCTTAATATATTGAGTAATTCTCATTGTTTTGTCTGCTTTAGGAAGGAGGCAACATTCCCTTTTATGATGACCAACACAGGCAGGATGAAGGAACCAACCCACAAAAGCCTTGTACACTGAAGACAGGAAGCGTCCGCCATCTCCAGTGCTGATGTGCTGGTCTGTCCCCACCCTCCCAATTCCCATCTCCATCTCCCCATGACCCCCAATGCAGTCCTTTCTAAGACTTTTAACAAGGCTATAATTCAATGTCACTTGTGAATGGGTGTATATACTTCCAAACCTTCCAAACATATTTTTATTCATTTTCTGACAATTTTACACATGCATATAATGTAGTTTGATCATATCCACCCTATCATCATCTCTCTTCTACTCCCAGTGAATTTGTTCATCTGCCCAACAAATCTCCCTCCCTCTTACTTTGAGAGGTGTGTGTGTGTGTGTGTGTGTGTGTGTGTGTGTGAGAGAGAGAGAGAGAGAGAGAGAGAGAGAGAGAGAGAGAGAGAGAGGGAGAGAGAGAGAGAGAGAGAGACTGAGTTTATGGCTGTTTGCATGAGCCCAGTTTGGGGGCTGCTTACTAGATAATGGGCAATTACTACTGGCTACCACTGAAGAAATGACTCCTTCCTCCAGCATTGGTTCCAAATCTTAAAACTCTCCACAGGTAGCTTTTATTTAAAAGGAAGATAATAAAGCATACTTTGGATTTCTGGGATCAAATTTCTATCTCATATCCTTGATTTCTATGTAATCTCCAAGAATAGTCAAATGCTAGAGAGAGAAATTTGGCTCTCAGATCTTCCTGGGCTTTCTATGATGGGCTACAGTTTACAGCTGAGAGGCTTCTGGGAAAGACAGAAAGATGAGCATCTGGAGGACGCTGCCCTTGCCCCAACTTAGGGCGTGATAGTTAATCTCAACTGCAATTTGATGGGCTTTGGAATCATCACGGAGAGAAATCTCTGGGAGTGTCCGACAGGGATTTTCTAGATTAGATTAACTGAGGTGGAAGACCCACCGTAGTGTTGGTGGCACCATTTCCTGGGCTGGGGTACAGAGAAAGCAGGAAGTGCTCTGGGCACCGGCATTTCATTTCTCTCTGCTTCCTGACTCTGTAACCGTGACTTCCTCGTCATGATGGACTGTTTCCCCAGGAACTGTAAGTCCAAAGAAACCCTTCTTGTCTCAGTTTTCTGCCAGGCACTCTGTCACAGCCAGGAGACAAATGACAATAAACAAGGCTAGTTGACAACAGAGCTGGGACCAGAGCCTGGATTGTCTGGCTTATATATTCATAAGGTGTGTTCTGAAATTCTGGGAGCCCAGTAATGGGGAGACTCAGTTGAAAGTATGACCAGAACAAACAAATGCCACTTCGTTGTCTGGCCTGGCATCCTATCATATCTATATCCTATTTTTCCCTGTCAGTCAGCTGCCTATTCTTCATCTGCCTATGTAAATCTCCTTCTGCCGCCCTCTTGAAAAGACACATGTGACTGCACTTAAGGCCCGCCTAGATGATCAAGGCCACTCTTCCAATCCTGTAACTATTAACTGCACCTGCAAAGTCTTCCATGAAAGGGAGCATTCATTCACAAGTTCCAGAGACTCGGGCCTGTCCTTGTCAGCGGCTACTCTACTTGTATATAACTAAATCAGGGCACCCAATGCTATCTTCTGCTCTTCCATAATTATAAACTTTTGGGTGGCCTCATTTGGCCATTTTATTGAAGATCTACATACTTAGAGTGGCATGAGGCCCTCGGGACTCTTCTATATAAATGAAGATTTAATCCTTTCTGTAAGAGAAAGCAATAGTTACAGATAGTTATAGATATACTTCTGGAGCCCTTCTAGTAGTTTGCTGAGAGACCAATCCAGTCATTCAGGGTCATGAACCACAACTCATCAACAATTATTTGGGTGCAGTATTCTGTTGCCAATCTCTAGTAGAGATTTCTAAGTGTTATCATTTAGGAATGAATGCCTTTTCTGCCCATTCCTGCTAAGGAGAGTCAGCCTCACTTTATGGTAATTCTGCAGTCATGGACACCCTGTGCTGCCTGGTTTTCTGATCAGTTGTGGGAATCTTGCCATGTTTGTGCCCAGCTGTTCTCTACAGCCGTCATTCCCTGGTGGAGAGGGAATATGCTCCAAGAGCATTTAGGGGTTAGGCCCAGTGGGATGGATTCAGACTCTGGGCACTGCAGTTGTGAAAGAAGACATTTCTAATGCTTTTAGTCACTGTTCTAGTTTGCTTTCTGTTGTTGTGATGAAATATGACTGAAAATAACTTGGGGGAACAAAGCGTTTATTCGGTTTACACTTCCACATCCCAAAGGGATTAGCTGGCTTACACTTCCGTGTCACAGTCGGTCATCAAGGGAAACCAGGGTAGGAGCTCAAGCCAGGAACTGACTCGCTTGCTTCCCAAGGTTGCTCAGCTTGCATACAACCCTACATCACCTGCCCCATGGTGACAAAACCCATAGTGGCCGGGTCATCCATCCCACATCAATTTTCAATCAAAAAATACCTATAGCCTACCTAGAGCCCAATGTCATGGGGGCATTTTCTCAACCGAGCTTCCCTCTTTTTGGGGTGTTAGTTTTCCGTTTGTGGCAAGTTGACAAAACTAAGCAGCGCAGCCACCCCGTGTGGTCATGGGAACTGACAACAAGGAGAGGGAATAAGCCCCCCTCACTAACATGGGAGTGAGCGCTGTCTGCATTTTCGTAGAAAGAGCCAGCCGTTCTAACAGAACATTTTTGACTATTCAAAGCCATTGGGCCAAGATCCGTCAGTCAATCTTAAGTTTGAACAATGAATTGGTGGCTAAGTGACAATACAAAAAAACCACTACATATGGAAAAACACTCTCCACATAATGCAGTGAAGTATAATGCCGAACAAAATCGCTGAGAGAAAAACACTGATGGAAAACGACATTGACAAGGGAGGCTGGTTGCCACTAAACCAGTGAGCCCAAGGAGGCACAGGATGGGTGAGGCAGGAGCATGGATGACAGGAGGACTGATCCCTCCCTACTCAGCAGATCCAAAGACAAAAGCTTAGTAAGACATTAAGCTGATTTTACTCTCCAATAAATTACAATAAATTAATTTACAGCCTTTGGGAAATGTGTCTATAATTCTCTAAAATATATACGTACTATGAAAGCAATAAGTCCAGATTTTGGAAGAAGGAGTAATTGGACAAAATTAATAACCCAGGATGGCTTTGTAATTTTCTCAGTGTGGTCCTGGAAAACTGTTATCTCTGCTGCCGGAGCAGCACAGCCCAAGACATGGCACCCGGCCCACGAGAGCACAATAGCCGAGATGCAATTACCGGCTTTGTGGGAAAGAAAAGAGGCTGGCTGTCATAAACCTCAAAGCCAGAACACTTTGCTGTCTTAATGACTCTAAATGATCGCAACAAGCGGTGGAATGAAAATCACTCAATTAGCTGTGAGCTGGACTTGGACGCCATCAGCATGTTTTGTGGAATTTGAGGCTTACTTTGTTCACGGGTTCTTGGAAAGGGACAGTGTCATCTCCAAATTTGTAAGAGAGCTTTCATGCAATTTGAGTCTGATGGTTGTCTTCTCTGTGGATGTCTGTTTAATTCTTCAGGACATGTGATTTTTCGGCAAAAGCGTCTGCGGGTTAGCTTTACCCCCTTCGAAAAACAAGGCGGGCCACTTGCTTATCTTGGTAGGCAGACATGACATGGATTGAAAAAATAGTGAATTTATTCTGGGCTAAGAAAATAATGGTGGGCGATGGCATCACAAATATTTCCTTGCAATTATTTTGCCAAAGTATATTAAGCATAAGGCAGTCAAGATTTCTCATACGCTATTTTTCCCCCATGAGCACTGATAAAAAATGGTTATTTCTGTTTATCCATGGCAAGCAAAGAAACTATGTGTTTTAGACACAAACGACGCAGTTTAATCTCACCACACGCCCCTGGCAGGTAGAGAGCCAAGGACAAATGAATTCCTTCGGTTGAAGGAAGGGGTGAAAGAGCACTCAGCTATCAACTGCCCACAATGTCCCTTTTGAACACTTGGCAGGTCACTTGGCTAGAACATGAGTAGAAAAGCTGATCTAGGAAGTCGAGCAGTAATTAGCCATTTGGTAAGCTACACAGGGCTAAACAGCTCTGAACTTTTTATGTAATTGAAATTACTTCTCGAGAACTATCTTTTTTTTTTTTTAACCCACTACATTGAAGAGGCCTGACGAAGGCACATACGTGGTAATTGAGATCCTCATGGGGGGATTTCAGAGGAAAGCTTCCCACTCCATTAACACCGAGCGGGAGGCAAGGGTTGCTGCACCCACTGAGCAAACCCCAGTACAAGTGAAATGTTTTCTGTTGTTTCCTCCACCTCCATAGCCGGTCGCCACCATTTCTACTTTCCGAATGTTCTAAAGCTGCTAGGTGGTAAATCTGAGGTATTCTAAGATGTCTGGGAACTGAGCTGAGTGCCGTTTGATAGAGACTATAAACTTTTGGCTGTGCCAAAGTCTATCCATCATTGCATGTGGAAAAGGAAGCGGTGCGTGGAGGGGACAAAGCAGGAAGGCGAGCTTCTTCCATTTCTCAAGTCACAAGAAAAAAAAAGTTCATTTCTGAACATATAAACTAACCCGGATTAGAATGCTTTCAGTTTTGTTTAATGTGGGTGTGTGGTGTATAGTGTGCGCGTACGTGTGTTTGTGAGTGTGTGTTTGCATGCACATGAGTGTGCACATGCTTGTGCGCGCAGAGGTCAGAGCAGGATGTTCCACGTCTTCCTCTCTCACTCTCCACATTATCGCCTTCAGACAGGTCTCTCACTGAACCAAGGCCTGCCATTTGGCTAGGCTTGCTGACAATGAACTCCCAGGGGTCACTGTCTCTCCCTTCTCAATGCTGGGGTTGCAGGAACATTCAGCCATACCCAGCCTTTTATGTGGGTGCTGCGGATCTGAACTCGGGTCCTCACACTTGCACAGCCAGTGCTCTTACCCCTGTGCCGTCTCCCTAACCCTGGAACACATTCAGATTAGTGACCATTTACTGTATGAACGGGTGACGCTTCTTTCTGTCTTGATATCAATTGAACATTGTATTGTTCTCTGATCTTGCTTTTTCATAAAAGCATGCACTATAGTTTGTATCTGAAACGTCCCCCAAAGACCCGTGTGTTAAAGGTTTTGTTCCCTGGCTTTGGTGCTATTGGGGCGAGGGGGTGGAACCTTGAAGAGGAAGAGAGATCATTAAGGTTAAGTTTGGTGATCGGGATGTTCCCTTAAAGGGGATATTGCAACCTTTGCCCCTGCGCCCTTAAAAGGGATATTGCAACCTTTGCCCCTGTGCCCTTAAAGGGGATATTGCAACCTTTGCCCCTGTGCCCCTTCCTCTCTCTCTTTGCTTCCAGACCTCCAGGAAGTGAGCATTTCTCTCCTTGTGCATCTCCCAAGCCTCAGTGCAAGTGCCAGCCGACAATGGACGGAAGCCTCAGGATCTATGAGCCAAAGGAAACCTGTTCCCCTCTAAGGTGACTCTTCTCACATCATGTCACACCATCGGAAAGCTGGTGAGCATGTGTGCATGTGTGTGTGTGTGTGTGTGTGTGTGTGTGTGCATGTGTAGCTAGAGTTTTCCTGCCTGGCCCACAGTCAGGATAAATCTCTCTCATCTGCCAGTCCCACAGCCGCTCAGACCCAACCAAGTAAACACAGAGACTTATATTGCTTACAAACTGTATGGCCGTGGCAGGCTTCTTGCTAACTGTCCTTATATCTTAAATTAATCCATTTCTATAAATCTATACCTTGCCACATGGCTCGTGGCTTACTGGCATCTTTACATGCTGCTTGTCCTGGCGGCTGGCTGTGTCTCCTTCCACCTTCCTGTTCTTTTCTCCTCTCTGTTAGTCCCGCCTATACTTCCTGCCTAGCCACTGGCCAATCAGTGTTTTATTTATTGACCAATCAGAGTAACAAATTTGCCATACAGAACATCCCACAGCATGCGTGTTTGTGTGTGTGTGTGTGTGCGTGTGTGTGCATGTGTGTGTGCGCGCGCGCGCGTGTGCACACATGCGCATGTGTGTTTCAGAAAACAAGATGCACACTGAAACATCAAAATAAGCTATGACCCCGAAAGAACCAGAGTTCATATATTGTTTTGTTTTGTTTCATTCCTCTGGGGTTTCCTTTGTATTCTCTTCTCCTTTAGAAAGCACATTATTGACTTTCTTTACGACGGTTGACATGGAAAGAGAGACAAGGTCTTCAGAGTGACAGGCATAGATAGTTAACCCTGTGAGCCCCTGAAACGTCTTGGCAGTAGCTCTCCTCTGCTCCTCCCCTCCCACCACACCCTCTTACTCCAACTGTCATGGGAGAGCCCTTGGAGATCCCCAACCTCAGGACTCCTTGTTCCTCTAGTCTGTGCTCTGGCCGAGGGTGGAAAACTCAGTCCCTGCCTGAACCCTCTTCTGTTTTCTTAGCTCTCTCCTCTCATCATCCCTGAGGGAAATGTGTTTGAGAACACCGGGAACTTAAAGGAAATAAGAAGTGGGCCATAAGGTGAAGCAAATGTCACTCTCCTCTGATGACCTTATTTCCATTCATTAAATGACTGTAGCACATCAGGGCAAACACCAGCCAGTTCCAGTGTAGCAGAAAATTGCCTCCCCCTGGGAAACTCGCCTTTTAAATTTGAGGAGTAGAAAGGGACTTTTCACATATCCAAGAACAGAAAGCTAATCTGCCTTAGCCACCATCTAATTAGCGTTTGCAACCCCTAGGATGTCCGGTCACCTCCCCATCCATCTTGAATAGCAGCTGGACTTTCTCAGTCATTTTGACGCCAGTTTGCAGAGCTCCTCATTCAAATTCTCCAATGTGGTCTATCCAGGCAGCCACTTTCAGCAACTGCTCTGTGGTGATCACCTCCCTAAAGGACAGCTAATGTAGCCTGTGTGACTGACCCCTCTGATCCTCATACCCCACATGAACCATGTAGGTAGGTCACATGACCACCTCTAAGTCACCATGTGGCCTCCTGGAACAAATACCTGTCTGATTTAAAGTTACCCACTCAACCTCCACTTGGAAAAGGTGCCTGGACATCACTGGATCCAATGGAAGCATTGGCCCTTGAGTTCTCTCTTTCTCTGTGTGCTTCATGACTTTGTATGTATATGGCCTTTGGGTGGGCCTGATACCCCTAGGGTGCATAAGTAATAGAATGTTTCCAACATGCATCTCTCCTGATCATTGGAAGAATGCTTTCCATCTCAATGAACCTCAATTAAGTGTAGGGAACACGCTATGCATTTTACATCTGTTACTATCTTATCCACATTTAACCACCCGGGAGAAAGCCACGGCTAATTCATAGGAGCCTGACCTAGAATCCAGAGCCCTGGCTCTGCTATCAATAGCCTGTGTGTGAACACAAGTGCTGTATAGGTCTGAGTCTGCAGGTGGAGAGGAATAACGGTAGGCTATGAAAAGTGCTTCGTATATGATGTATATGAATGCGGTTTCAATGATCATTGCTATGACTCTTAAATATAACAAAACATAGGTTTAACAGCTGTGTGATTTGCCCCGAGTCAGAAAGGTAACCTAGATCTCCTGGGTTTGTGCCAAGGAACTTCTGCCCAGTCACAAGCAGTCACCAGTAGGCCTCTGATACCTAAACGATAAACTCTTCACATACCACACAACAAAGGCACCAGTTAGCTGGTGGGTAGAAATTCTACGAACGATAGTCATATCTGAGGTGATGTTTTAGGGAGAAAGGAATTATTACATCAGGCGTGTGCCTTGTGTACACAGCCAGACACAGACTTTGTATAAAACCCTACAAATAATACAACAATTTCTTTTTTGTCCTTCGAGTCTAAGTATTAAACTAGACCTCTGGAATGGCAGGTGCATGTTCAGCCGAGGAAAGCACCATGGGAAGGAAGAGCCAAACACTGCCCGTGTTCTATTTGATACAACTCCTCTCTCTGTCCCCCTGATCTGTGGAATGGCACGGGTTGTTTCTACCCTGTAGCCCGCCCCTGTGTCCACAGGGAGAACAGTCTCAGACACCCCTGTGCAGCTCTGAGCTCCCACACAACACTTCTCTTGCTCTGGCTCACACTTGTCATGGATGACAGGGTTTTCTGGATACCAACTACCTGTTCACAAAGGCAGAAAGAATTAGAAAGGGCAGGGAAGACATTGCAATCTGAAAGTAACTGGGTTTTATTCAATCAAGACTTGGCTTGCGCCGAGTGGTGGTGGCGCACGCCTTTAATCCCAGCACTTGGGAGGCAGAGGCAGGCGGATCTCTGTGAGTTCGAGGCCAGCCTGGACTACCAAGTGAGTTCCAGGAAAGGCGCAAAGCTACACAGAGAAACCCTGTCTCGAAAAACCAAAAAAAAAAAAGACTTGGCTTGCCCAGGACTTTATATTTGGCTTGATGCATTGATTTCTTATTTACAAATGTGTTCTATTTTAAAGGTAGTTTGTTTCTGGAGAAAAATATACCCTGGCTTCTAGTCATATATGTAGTTTTTAGTTTGTATCTTAGTGCACCATGGTGGTTAGACATTGTTCCAAACATTCAGTGCCTCCTCTCTGAGTTTATCCAGCACACTGACAGCGGGCTAACCTCATGTGGCCTTCTTTGGCCACATGTGCCTACAAATGACATTCTAGAGCACAGGCTGCAGAGTTATCCCCATGTCCCACCATCGCGCTGCCCTTTGCTGCCGTCAGCATGGTGACTAGAGCAAGCGAGGCTGTTCCATTCGCTAGATCCTGAAACAAAGAAGACATGGACAGCAGATTTCCAGAGCCACCCCACAGCTGCCATATGATGCAAGTGAGAAGAACCTTTTTGTTATAATAAAACCACTGGGACTTGGGGGGTTTATTGTTATTGCAGCAAAAGCTACTTGATTCTAGCTACCATATTCTCCAACACTTATTTAGATCATATTGATGTTAATCTAAAATCCCACATATTCGCTATCAAAAGCTGTTGAAAATAATACTTAAAATGACCACATTCATTTTTTTTTTTTTTTTTTTTGGTTTTTTGAGACAGGGTTTTTCTGTGTAGCTTTGTGCTTTTCCTGAAACTCGCTTTGGAGACCAGGCTGGCCTCGAACTCACAGAGATCCACCTGGCTCTGCCTCCCGAGTGCTGGGATTAAAGGCGTGCGCCACCACCGCCCAGCCACATTCATTTTTTTACAAGAACTAGAGGCAATATACTCTTATAGGAATAACATCATTCTTAGTATTCAGAAGGCGAACTGGCCGTAGGCATGTTTTGATGCTTCTGGGCACATCTTAATTCTCCCATACAATGGAGTTTTCATTCTAGGTGTTTGTTCTGTGCCCTGGAGAAATCTGCCGACCACAGACACTATACTTCTTTTCAGTGCCATACTGGAAGCTTAGGACCTCATGATCTACTCCCTCAATTGCACACGCACAAAGACAAGTGAAAAGCAAAAGCCAAGTCTGATCTCGTCATCCAGAAAGGGCTCAAAGGTTAAGAACTCTCGCTATTTCCTCTAAACTTGATTTGAGATTTTAAAAAATTCATTAGTGGCCCAAAGCTGTAACCGAATAAATTGTCAGACTCAGTATTTCAGGACAAAAGGAGGATGACGAATGACAAGCCAGAGGAATGCTTAAAGAATTCTATTTGGGAATGTCACTTTTAGAAAATGAAATAACATAGAAACAGACATGTCTGCTCCACCCAATTCCTGGCTGGGAGGCCAAAACAATTTTAGTACTTATTCATTTCAATAGGAAGCTATGTAAACCATGGGTCTGGTAACAGAGTACCAGTGAAGTTCAAAACACTCTGGATATAAATTACATATACACACGATTATAATATATTAAATGAAGTATAACATATTAAATATAAATATACATATACACATACTTTGGATTTCCTCTTAAAGAACCCCCCCCCAAAAAAGGATTTGTTTATTTATTTATTTTGGTTTTTTGAGATAGGGTTTCACTGTGTGGCCCTGGCTATCCTGGAACTCACTCTGTAGACTGGGCTGGCCTCGAACTCTCAAACTCAGAGATCCACTTTTCTCTGCCTCCCAAGTGCTGGGATTAAAGGTGTGTGCCACCACTACCCAGCTATTTATTTCTAATTGTGTGTG
>CABHPR010045926.1:811-31289 GCA_902168415.1 Peromyscus melanophrys
ACACACACACACACACACACACACACACACACACACACACACACACACATACATACACAGACTTGGATCATACTGTCATGATTTGTAATTCTGACACATTTTTTGGAGCAATAACATATGTCTCTAGTGAAGTTACGAAATCAGTCTTCCTATGAAATGGTCATATGAAGAACTCCAAAATACATTTTAAGATTTCATTTCCTGACATCAGTTTAAACTTCTATTACTGTTAAAACTTATTTGCCCTATTTATAATAATTTCCAAAACCTTGTTTAACATGACATTTCCAAATTGGCCTGAATTATAGTGTCATGATTTGAAATTCTGACAGATTTTGGTAGCACAGACACTTACATTCTCAGAAAAGCTTAAATTCATCCTCTTATGGAAGTGTCACATGAGGGACTTCATAAGGATATGGGTAGTGCCCACTCTTGATCCGAACACTGCTTCATTTGTAACTGTGTTTCTTCTAGTAAACAGGACAGTCTGGAGAATTTTAGGGATTTGGCAGTTCAGTTCTGATGCCTGTTGTTCTGTATTAAACTACCCCAGCAGCTTCAACACAATGGCCTTGAGCACTCACTGTAGAGAGATGACAGCAGAAGGCCTTGGCTAGAAAGGTGTTGAGACACTAGGGCCACCCATTCACGCACAGAGGCAGCCTGCACCCAGGTGCACAGCCACTGTCCTTCAGATTCTGATTGCTAGTATCACTTATTGTCAACAATCATGACTGAGAGTTATTGTCAACAATCATGACTGAGAGTTACACCTTGGGAGAGTGAAGCCTGGTCTACAAGTCCCTGAGATGTCTTCAGCCCTGAAGAGAGTGAGACCCAATGACTACAGGCAGTTGTAGATTCAGAACCAGCATCCATGCAGATCAAACCACCCAGAAACATCAAAATCAACTGAAAAATCTTATTCTTTTGTAGCTTGAGTTTTCCTGCCTGGCCCACAGTCAGGATAAATCTCTTTCACCTGCCAGTCCCACAGCCGCTCAGACCTAACCAAGAAAGCACAGAGACTGATATTGCTTTCAAACTGTATAGCCGTGGCAGGCTTCTTGCTGACTGTCCTTATATCTTAAATTAATCCATTTCTATAATTCTGTTCCTTGCCACATGGCTCGTGGCTTACCGGCATCTTTACAGGCTGCTTGTCCTGGCGGTGGCTGGCAGCGTCTGGCAGCGTCTCCTTCCACCTTCCTTCTCTTTTTATTCTCTCTGTTAGTCCCGCCTATACTTCCTGCCTAGCCACTGGCCAATCAGTGTTTTATTGGCAACACATTTGACATACAGAACATCCCACAGCATTCTTTGGCCTTTGCTTGACTTTGAATACACAGGGTCCAGGGACAGACATAAACTGAAGGCCCTTGCCACAGAAAAGACTCAAAGCAGATATTTTCTTTCTGAAAAATCTCTGGAAATATTTTTGTAATGACAATTAAAAAGTTAGAGGTCTCTATTTCATAATAAATAGTACTTATTACCTATATTCAGTGAAAAAAATGTTGTCCTTGAGAAGAAAGAGCCAGCCTGTGATAACACCTATGAAAGATTTCGGAAAGATGAGCATGAGAAACCATCGACACTTAAGACGAATGCAACTGGACTATTAACATCATGGCTTATTATTATCACAATGACAAGTACCAAAAGAACAGACATTTCAGAAACAAACGGATTGATAAGAATTTCCAAATGAGGAAGCTAGTAATTTAAATTATGCATTCATGGGCTCTGAGATCTGATTCACTGTAGGAAAATTATTAGAGGATCCATTATATGTTGATTAAACTCTTGGGATTGAATGTAAACACCACATATAAAGTAAAAAACACGAAAATAAGTGGAAAACCTGGTTAAGAGAAAAAGAATAAAAACTCAATTGAAATATATGTTAATAGTCACAAAATATACAAAGACAGTATACAACACCTTTTCTGTGAAAGATATCTTCTAAATCGACAAGCAATGGGCACCACAGCACTGATGAGTTCAAGGAATGCTCTCCTTATTTGGTACACGTTTACCTTGTATAATTACTCTCATGTATGTGTTCTATGTCTCTCTGTCTTTGACTCTCTTTTTCTATATGATGCTCACATTCATAGATAAACATAGAGGCACACAAATGCACACACGCACAAGTACACATAAAAACATACACACTGTGTGAACCATTTCCAAAGAAACACATTAAAACCAATTAAAAGCCAAACAAAAAAGTAAGAGTGCTGTGATTTTTATTATCTTTTTCCTACTCAACTGTGTTTCCCCAATTTTGTATATCTGCTATATGTTAATAACAATTTAAGATTTATATCCATAATAACACAGGGAGAGAGAGAAGCTGACATTCATTTACAGGCTGCATATCCCTTTATCATGTTAACACTTCACTACCTCAGTAGCCTCGTGTATAAATAGAGATGATGAAACTCGCCATCCTCTAGCACTGCTCAAGAGACTGAATGACATAAGGGCTTACACTCAGAGCTCCGTTAATGTTAGCAATTATTCTTCCTGCCATCACCTCCCTCTGTAAAACACAATTAATGGCAGAACAAAGATGATACATCAAAGACCTTTGGACAACGTTAGTGCCTACAAAAATTGTCTGAGCCAGGCTTCAATAACAGTATTGAGAAATAGTTACTAGAATATCTGCTCCTGTCTCCTATTATTTTTGGAACTCCCACTCAGTCAGATTGCAGATTCTTATTGCTGCATTTGTTTTCTCCACCAAGTGCTGTCTAGAAGACAGTGCGGTCCATGAAGGCCTGGAGGAGATTCTCTCCTTAGTCTTCAGTGTTGTGTCCACTCCTATTTGCATCCACCCACAAGTAGAGGTTGAGCATTTCAGCTGGTCCTACTCAACTCTGCATTTGAAACTCAAATATTACTCTTACTTACTTTCCATTACGGTTTTATGAGCTTCACCACCTTTCTGTTTATTCTTAAAATAAACAATGTTGTTTCTCAGTTCAGTCAAGTTGAGTTAACTTTAATGAAAGAATTTTGAAATTATAAACTCTCATGGGTAACATTCTTAAACATCAACCTAATTGGTCAATTCAATAAAAAATGATTTAAATGTTTGTCTCTATCTCATTGCATTCTGGTAATATAGGCAGGTACATTTAGGTATATTCTATGTAACCCACTATTCCCAGTAAAGACTGAAAAAATTATGGACCATTACTTTACTATTAATATTTTTCTAGACTAATTTATGTAAATGTTGTGACAGAGGGAAGAATGAACACACTCACTCCTTTTATTAGTGTTCTGTGTGTGTTCAGCATCTCCCAAGACAGTTTAAAGTAGAAAAGATTCAACTGGATAGACACAGCTTATCCATTCTGATCTAAGAACATGGACAGTTTAACGAAAGGTGCTGGGAATAATAAGTTAAATACATGTTGCTGAGTGAGAAAAAATGGGAGTAAAAGAAACTTAAATGGACAGTTAAACCAACACTGCCTGTGTCTGGAGTGGGCATCTCTGATACCTGCACCATTAAAGCTAGTGTCTGGAGGACCGCCATGTGACACAGGAGAGCTTTTTGAAGATTGTGAACTGTCTCAGGGTACTGTGCATGAGTACTCTGTCACATCATAAGACTTAGTTTGTCTCTTACAACAAGAAGTTATGGGCCAAAGCTGTGTATCTGAATAGAATATAATTCTTATTCTTTCCAAGATATAATCCTAGTAAGCAAAAATGCAGTGAAAAGAGTTCCAGGGAAGGTGGAAGTTGAGATATGTGGACAAGCATGCTCTGCTCTTAGGAAATCTGAAACCCAGTCAATTCTCTGTCTTATCCAGTGAGGCTTTATAGATAATCTGATTTGGTCTGAGCTGTCCTCATTATGTCCATTGGTATAAGTAGAAAATGGAAAGTAACAGAATTTAAGGAATATACTTAAGAATTCAGCAACCACCTCTCACCTCAGACACATACCTGATATTTTAACATAGCATATATTATTTTCTATGAACAGTGTATAACTTGGGTAAGTACAAAGGGAAACTGAGGAAAAATATACAGGGTGTGGACGTTTGGAGAGTGGCTAGGGGAAGGGTGGGAAAGACTTATCCCCGCAAATTGTATTGGATGGTGAGTCCTGTAAAAATGACAGACATCGAGATAGCTGATTCTAACTGCAAGGCTTACCTCTTGATCTTCACACAGACTAGAGAAAGACACAATTCTTGCCACATGTTGAAACTGCCAATATTCCAAATAATTTTCTGGTGGGGGGCCACTTGTATATTGCTAACCAATGTTTCTGGCCATTAACCTGGCTGTCTACTGGTGAGACAGTGAGAGAGAAACACCGGGGAATCCTCTTAAATGTGCTGTTGAGAGCCAAAGTGAAAGGGAAAAGCCAATTATAGAAAAACTGCAGTCTCTTGTTCTCTGGCATTATGGTTGTCATGGAGATTTTTCTAATAATTACAGGCCCAGTTTGCCATGTGAATTAATTAATTCTTAACTTCCCCTGTGATTCTATAATGATACCAGATTGTAACTTTACTGACCTTGGAGGTATTTTGTCTGCAAAGGACATAGGGGTCTTCTAGTCCCCAAATCTTAATTTCTAGGAGTCAAACTTGAGTTCAGAGATGTTAAGGGATACTCCAAGTTAGCACAACTAGCTGATAATATAACTTGATAGTGATAAATATACACATGCATACAATATAGAAAGCACTCTATTTTGTATAGATATGCACACATATTCTCAAATATCTGTTGTGAATCAATCAACACAGCAGTTCTAACATTCCTGCAGCGTTTCCAATGTATACATGAAGAATTCAAGGCAATAAGTTATCTACCAATTTATCACAAGAAGCTGAAATTCAGGACACAGAATGTCCTATCCCAATCACAACCTTGGCTGTTGATATAATACAGTAAAACTTGCTTTGAGGATTGGAAAGATGTTCATTCAGTGAGGGTGTTTGCATCAAGCTTATGACCTGAGCTTTGGGGCACACATGGTTGGAAGAGAGAACTGAGTCACAAAGTTAGCCCTCTGTCCTACACACACACACACACAAATACAAATTTGATGTATTTTGGCCATTGAATTCTGGCTTTGCCTCTTACTGGTTTGTGTCCTTGTATACATTTCCCCAAACCACAGTATTTCCATATATTAAATGGCAATTAACAGTAATACCTAAACCATAAAGGAGCTCCAAAGAGAATTAAGTTAAAGATTATAAAAACTTTAAATTTCATAGTATACATCAGACCTTCTATTTATTAATGCCATGTATTTAGAAATGTGATTTAGAAATCTAACATTTGCCATAAGTCCAATCCTTCAAAATGAACACTTCATGAAAACCCTTTCATTAAGTGTGATGTAAGTGCCACGGGCAATGGATGATTACAGTAAAATAGTGTCTTCAGCAATTGCACACAGGAGCTCATGGGCAGCTGTGACGGTCTGCACAAACCTCCATCAGATCAAGCCAGACAAAAATCCCATCATGCACAGGGAGATAGTAATGAATTCCCACCCCTAGATGAGGAGCTACTGACAGCTGCATCTCCCTAGAAAGGGAGAGTTACTTGATTGCTCCAGGATGTGGTCCCTGAGAGGCTACCACGCTCCAGTAGATGGTTCTACACTCATGCACATACAGCCAACCCAAAGTGGACTCAATGGATTCCAAGTGGAATAAATAAAATGTGGCAGGAATAGTGTTGGAAGGGATAACGGAAAACTTAGAGGGGAAAGAGTGAACCTGATCAAAATGCATTACATACATTACTAAATTCTCATTTATGATAAGAATATAAATTGCCATTTAATATATGGAGATACTGTGGTTGGGGAAATGTATACAAGGACACAATAATAAAATAAAGCATAGACTTAAGCACCTTAGGGCCTCTCCCTGAGTAAGGTCTGGCTGTGGGTCTCTGTGTTTCCCTCCCATGTGCTGTGAAAGGAAACTTTTCTCTGACGATGGCTGAATAAGACACTGATCTGTAATTTTCTGAGGAACTACCATATTGATTTCCACAGTGGCTATACAAGTTTGCACTCCCACTAGTAATGGATGGGTGTTCCCTTTATTCCACATCCTTGCCAGTACGAGCTGCCACTTGTGTTATTGGTCTTAGCCATTCTGACCGGTGTAAGGTAGACTCTCTAAGTAGTTTTGATTTGCATTTCCCTAATAGCTAAGGGTGTTGGACATTTAAGTGTTTCTCAGCCATTTGAAATTGCTCTGTTGAGACTTCTTTGTTTAGTTCTATACTCTATTTTAATTGAATTACTTGGGAGTTTGTATCTAGTTTTTTGAGTTTTTGTATATTTTTGGAATTTAGTCCTCTGTTGTAGAGGGGGGCAAGTCTTTGTGCACGCAGATACACACTGGAGAAGCCAGTAAAAGCTATTTCTTCAATGGAATGAAGTGCTTGGCTGTTCCTCCTAGAATTCTGGGAATGGATATAGTTTACATCTTGGTGATCCTTTTCTGTCTGATGAGCCAGGCTTTGCTCATATCTCTCAGAATTTATGCTTTACTTATCCTAGACCCTTTCCCCCTCAAATACTGAATATTGTTTTTAGGCTTAAAAAAAAGCCCATCCATATAACTGATATCTCTTGTACTTTACAACAGCCTAAGTGACTTCTATGTTATGTTAGGGCCAGGCCAATCCTGACACCCACAGGTGTTATATTTACCTCAGTCAATCTCTCTAGATCCTAAATTTTGGGCACTATCCCAGAGTCAACAGTAGCCATCTTTGTGAAAGAAGCCAGATGTACTTTGTAAAGAATCTCAATGTAAACGTGTCTTAAATTTGTTGTGCACTCTGGACTAAGTTAATTGTTCTCAGAAAACTTTTTTCCAAAGTTGTGCAGCACTGAAATACAGCTAAAGTAAATGATCTGGAATCAGACTCTAGAAGCCTTGGCCCAGAACCAGTACCAAAATCAGGCTGAGCCAAATTCCATGCTTGTCTCTTCATGAATCCTTTTCCCTCCCTGTTGTAAAGCCCACAGGGACCCTCCACACTTTATCACGTGAAGTTGGTAAAAAAAAAAAAAAAAAAAAAAAAAAAAAAACAACTTTCCCATTCTTTAGGCTGTTGTTCTATCCAAATGACAGTGTCCTTAGCCTTACAGAAGCTTTTCAGTTTCATGAGGTCCCACTTATTGTTTTTTAAACAAAAAAAGAATAAAAGAAAGAAGGCATGGATTTGCATGAATAGGAGGGTGGGGAGGATCACTGAGGAGTTAGGGGAGGGAAAAATCATGATCAGAATATATTGCATGAAAAAAAGGTATTTAAAGAAGACTGAATTTGAGGATTGGAGAGATGGCTCAGTAGTTAAGACCACCTGATACTCTTCCAGATGTCCTGAGTTCAAATCCCAGAAACCACATGGCATCTCACAACCATCTATAGTGGGATCTGATGCCCTCTCCTGGTGTGCATATATAAATATATATTAAAGATTGACCTTGAAATGTCATTCCACCAATCCAAAATCTGACAAGTTGGAAGAAGAGCAGAGATCCAAATACCCACCCCATGAATGTTGGACAGCTATCCATATGAGAAAACACTACCAAGGATACAAGTCTACTTGAAAAATCACAAACAACATAAATAACCAAGACAATATGTCTCCTCCAAAAATTAACACTGTTATACTAATATTCCCAGAAAATGCAACTTAGATAACACACAAAACAATGAATTGAAAATAGCAATTATAAACACATTCAAGGAACTCAAAGATTCCCTTGTTCTCCCCCCTCCCGCTCTCCTCCCCTTCCCCCCAGCTCACCTCCCATTCCCACCCCCTCCAGGGCAGAGCCTCCCCCTAGGACTGAGATCAACCTGGTAGACTCAGTCCAGGCAGGGCCAGTCCCCTCCTCCCTGGCCGAGCCAAGCGACCCTGCATAAGCCCCAGGTTTCAAACAGCCAACTCATGCAATGAGCACAGGACCCAGTCCCACTGCCTAGATGCCTCCCAAATAGTTCAAGGCAATCAATTGTCTCACCCATTCAGAGGGCCTGATCCAGTTGGGGGCCCCTCAGCCACTGGTTCATAGTTCATGTGTTTCCATTCATTTGGCTATTTGTCCCTGTGCTTTATCCAACCTTGGTCTCAACAATTCTCGCTCATATAGACCCTCCTCTTTCTTGCCAATTGGACTCCTGGAGCTCCGCCCGGGGCCTGGCCATGGATCTCTGCATCCAGATCCCTCAGTCATTGGATGGGGTTTCTAGCACGACAATTAGGGTATTTGGCCATCCTATCACCAGAGTAGGTCAGTTCGGGCTGTCTCTCGACCATTGCCAGTAGTCTATGAACCAATAGCTGAGGAGCCCCCAACTGGATCAGGCCCTCTGGATAAGTGAGACAGTTGATTAGCTTGATCTGTTTGGGAGGCATCCAGGCAGTGGGACCGGGTTCTGTGCTCAGTGCATGAGCTGGCTGTTTGAAACCTGGGGCTTATACAGGGACACTTGGCTCAGCCTGGGAAGAGGGGACTGGACCTGCCTGGACTGAATCTCCCAGGTTGAATTCAATCCTCAGGGGAGTCTTTGCCCTGGAGGAGATGGGAATGGGGGGTGGGCTGGGGAGAAGGGTGGCGGGCAGGAGGGGGGAGAACAAGGAAATCCATGGCTGATATGTAAAATTAAATTAAATTATAAAATAAAAATTCAAATTAAAAAAAGAAAGAAACAGAAAAAATTCATTGTAAGGAATTGCTTTTGCTCCAGGTGGTGGTGGCACATGCCTGTAACCCCAGCACTTGGGAGGTAAAGGCAGGCAGGTCTCTGAGTTTGAGGTCAGCCTGATCTACAGAGTGAGTTCCAGGACAGCCAGGGCTACACAGAGAAACCCTGTCTCACAAAACAAAACAGGAAAAAACAGAATTGGTTTTGCATTTACAGTTGGAGTTGAGTTTTGTTACAAATAGTAATGACTGTAGAATAGCTTTTTTAAAATTCTTCTTCAAAAGCAATTCTTTACAATGAATTTAGTGTTACACACATCATCCAAACATTCAAAATTCTTTGAATTTAATCACCAAATTTTCTCCAAAAAAAAAGTTGTCAAATTTTAAAATTAGTGTCCCAGTTGCACCCTTGTAGCAACCTCAGTTTGTTCTATGTGGCACCCCATTTGAAAAGACTTTCATGTGAGATCAATGCTTAACATCTTTCTCTTCTGCTAGATGAACCCACAAGAGCTGTGTTGTTCATCACTAAACACCAAGCCCCACAAAGAGCCTGCCCATCATAAGACAGCAGCAAGTACTGGCTGAAAGGCAGCACTCAAGTCCTTGGCTCTAGTTCCTCCCTTAGGTCATGTTTCACATCTTAGGTCCACTACTCTATCATATTATTTAAAGAGTAGCTTAGTTTAACTTCAAGTAGGCTTGAGGAGGATGTCTTTCACATAGAAACGCCACTTCAGGTAAATACATGGGATAGGTATACGAAGTTGTGTGCCTGGAGTTGCTTTAAGAGCCCCAAACTCCAAAGGTATGGAATTGCCTAAAATGACTGTCTTGGGGAGGGCTAAGAGAAATAAACTTTACATTTTTGCATCTATTAGTCATTTCTCAAGGAGTAAAAGTTGAAGATAAATTCCTAGGCACTTCTGACCCCTGTGTGCACAAGGAAAGAATGGTCTACCAACCTGAGGCCCATTTGCTCATAAAGTGATGAAGGCCAATGGCAGTGATGATGCATACTTTTAATCCCAGCATCCTTGAGGCCGAGGCAGGTGGATCTGTGTGAGTTCAAGGTCAGCCTGGACTACAGAGTGAGTTCCAAAACAGCCAAGGCTACATAGAGAAACCCTGTCTTGAAAAACCAAAACCAAAAATAAAAATAAAAATTAACCCTGAAGAAAAATTTTGCACCAGGAAACTCTCTCAGTTGATATCTTAGTTACTCTTCTATTGCTGTGAGGAGACACCATGACCAAGGCAATGTATAAAAGAAAGTATTTAACTGAGGCCTTGTTTAGAGCTTCAGAGTTTTGGTCTTTTCTCATCATGGCAGGAAGGCATCAAACAGGCAGGCAGACACTGGAGCAGTAGCTAAGAGCTCATATCCTGATCTAAAGGCAGCAGGCACAGCCTGGTGTGAACTTTCCAAACCTCAAAGTTCACCACAGGGACATACCTCATCTCACAAGGCTACACCTACTCCAACAAGGCCACACCTCCTAATCCTTCTCAAACAGGACCAGGCATTCAAACATATGATCCTATGGAGGACATTTTCATTCAAACCACCACAGTTGATAAACACATTCAGAAAAGTAGCAAGTACTAAATTAAGACACAAAAGTCAGAAGTCATCCATATATAAACATCACCATACCAAAAAGGAATTAGGGAATCAACCCAATCATATTCTCAAAAAACAATAAAATATTTTGAAATGAATCTAATCAAGAGAGTTAAATGTATGATGAAAACTTTAAGAAACTAAAGAAAGAAATAGAAAAAGACACTAGAAGATGGAAAAAACCTACCATGCTTGTGATTGGTATGATTAATATTATGAAAATGGCCATCCTACCAAAAGTAATCTATAGATTTAACATATTACTGATCAAAACTCCAATGCAATTCTTTGTGAAATTGAAAACATAATCTCAAAATTCATATGGAAACAAAAGACCCAGGAGAGTCAAATCAATCCTACAGAAGAAATCACTATACTTGATTTCAAGTTATATGACAGAGCCATAGTAGTAAGAACAGGTATAGTAATAAAAATGACACAAAACAGACATATTTCTCAGTAGAGTAGAATTGAAAGCCCCCATATAAGCCCATGTTCCTAAAGCTACCTCATTTTCTACAAAGAGACACTGGACAACTAAAGTACACACTGGAGAAAAGACAGCATATTTAACAAATGGTGTTGGTCAGACTGGACAGCTACATGTAGAAGAATGAAAATAGGTCTTTATTGTTGATTCTGTACAAAACTGAACTCCAAATGGGCTGAAGACCTCAATGTAAGACCTGATACTCTGAATCTGACAGAGGAGAGAATAGGAAACATGATTCAGATTACAGGAACAGAAGAAGACATTCTGAACAGGACCTGATAGCACAGCCATTAAGACCAACAATTAGTAAATGTGACCTCGTGGTACTAAAAAGCTTTTGTACAGCAAAAGACACCATCATGTGAGTGAAGAGCTGTCCTACAAGTGGGAAAAATCTTTACCAGCTGTGTGTACATCTGACAGAGGGTTGGTAACTATAACACACGAAGAACTCAAAAAGCTAAACACCAAGAAAAAATAAAAATTGGGACATGGAACTGAACAGATTTGCCAAAAGAAGAAATACAGATAGATAACAATATTTTCTAAAATGTTCAACATCCCTCACCATCAGGAAAATGCAAAATTAAAACTACTCTGAGGTTTTAATCTTATCACAGTTAGAATGGTTGAGATCAAAAACATGAACAGTTATGATAAATGCATGTGGAGATGTGAAAAAGGGAAACACTTATTTACTACTGGTGAGAGTTAAAATTGGTGCAACCACCATGGAGATCAGTGTTGAGGTTGCTCAAAAAGCTCAAAATAGCACATGATCCAGCTATACCACTGCTGAGCATATATCCAAAGGACTCTATATCCTTTGAGGGATACTTGCCCATCCATGTTCATTGCTACTCTATTCCCAATAGCCAGGAAATGGAAACAGCCAAGATGTCCATCAATTGATGAACAATAAAAATGTGTCACTTGTACATAATGATATTTTATTTAGCTGTAAAGAAAAATGAAATTATGATATTTGCAGGTAAATGGATGGAGCTATAAATAATCATTCTGACAAGCTTCACGTGTTCTTTCTCATATATGAGTGTTAGTTTCAAATGTTTAAACTGGATTGTCCATAGAATTCAGGAAACTAATAAGAGTCATGGAGTGGATTTTAAATGATGAGGGTAGCATGCAGGTGCTAAGAAAGGGGGAGGAACAACGGAACATTAAGGGTTAAATGAAAAGAGGAGGGCAGGGCAGAGGAGGGTGTATGAGGGGATACCCAACACTAAGGACCTTTGGGAAAGTCATTTTGAAAACTACTACTTGATTCGCTTGGTGTCACCAGGCCTGGCAGGCTCCAAAGGACAAGCACAGCTCCATTCCAGGTCCTTAGACTTGGGAAAAATTCACCCATGAACCATTTGGTGTTTCTAGGCCTGGTGGGCTCCACAGGACAAGCACAGCTCTGCCCCAGGTCTCTAGATCCAGGGTGGAAAGAATTCACCCATGAACCAGCCCGGTGCCTCTGGCGCTAGACTGTTGGGTGCTCTTTCAGCAGAATCACCTCACCAGTCCAGGTATCTGAATAAGTGACTTTTGTTGGAAGCTGCATAGTGGCCTGGAAGAGAAGAAAGGAACCTGCACAATGACAGTAAGACTGAGTGGGAGATGAAGATCCACATTCTGGTCCAGGGCAGAGAAAGAAAAAACAGGCCTACCCAGTACCTGATGGGTTCTATTATGGTAAGCAAAATATATAGGGGGTTATGGAAGAGAGAGAACGATAGAATGGTTTGTGTCCTGTGGAGAGAGGCAAATCCGAAGAGGTAAAAGCAGTGAGGAGCAGGCTGAGGTGGGTGCTGTCCAGACCCAAGCTACAGCCAAGGGCCACATCTGCACCTGTGGCCGTGCTGCAGCCCTGGTCTGTGTGGACATCCTTGGCTCCTGTTCCCACTGAAGGCTGAGAGGATAGGGCTGCACAGAGATGGATCTGTCTCTCACTGGCGCGACACTAGGGAGAACTGATCCTACCCTTGCAGCACTGGAGAGAGCAGGTGGGTACTGTACCTTACTGGGGCATTGTGACAGAGATGACCCTGTTGGCAGGTGTGGGTGGGCTAACCCTGAGGGCATGAGAGTAGGAAGGCTGATCCAGCCTCCTTGGCTTCCATGTAGTGGTGTGGGTGAGGGAAAGATGCCCTCCCCCCTCACCCTTCACCACCTCTGGCAGGTGGGAGAGCTGGACCTGAGGTCATGAGAACCAGTGAGCTGGCCCAGTATCTCACTGGCTTCAGCATTAGGGAGAGCCAGCCCTGCACCTCACCTCAGGAACACAGTAGAGCTGGCCCTGCTGGTGATGGTGCAGGTGAGTCAACCCCGAGGGCGTAAGCGTGGGAGAGCTGGCCCCACTTCTCATCTGTCGTGCAGGGGAGAGATGATCCCTCCTTGCCCCTCACTGCCTACAGCACTCAGGAAAGCAGGCCCTGCACCTCACCTGAGCACCACAGTAGCGCCTACCCTGTTGGCGGGGTTAGGGGTTAGCCTGCCCTGAGACCATAAGAGAGAGAGAGCTGGCACTGTACCCCTTGTCTGCCATGTGGTAGTGAAAGAGAGGGAAAGATGCCCTCCCCACCTCACCCCTTGCCACCTGCTCCTGCCTCTCATCAGATGAAGCACTAGGGAGAGTGGGCCCTGATCCTCCCCTGGGCAACACAGGAAGAGATAACTGACCCCATTGACAGTGAGCCGGCCCTGAGAACATGAGTGTGAGCGATCAGGCCCACCCCTAATCTATCATATTGTGGTATGGGCAAAGTATAGAAGACCCCCCGTGCCCCTCAAGGCCTATGGCAGGTGGGATAGCCATCACTGAGGTCACTAGAGTGAGAGAGCTGGTCCTGCCTCTCACCAGCTGCAGCACTAGGCAGAGTGGCCCATACATCTTACCTAGACAACACAGTAGAGCTGGCCCTGGTGGTGTAGATGTGGGAGAACTGATCCTGAGGACATGAGAGCAGGAAAATCGACTCCACCCCTTGCTGCTTCCTTCATAGGGTGAGCTAGCCAAGGTGGTGCTGGAGAGCTCACCCTGGTGCTGAAGAAGAGGGAGAGCTGTCGGGCTAACTAACCTAGCAATCACACAGACCCAGAACCAGGGTTGTGAGTTGGCCCATCCCATCCTCCACTCTATCTATGCTCTGCTGGAGCAGGTGAAAGGGCTGGTCCTGAAAACCCAAAGTTAACAAGATCTCCATGACACAGGACAACAGCAGGATATCCAAGAGGAGCCCCAGTGAGGGCCCAGTATTGATGATGTAGCAAAAACCAGAGACCTCAAACCAGATCAATGACTCATTGCAATGAACATTTGCAAGTAATAATATTTAGACTAAAGGACTGCGTGACTCACTGTGTCACACTATAGCTTCCACAATGAGATTTTTTTTCTTTTTTTGCTCTCCCTTCTTTTCTTTTAAATTGTATCTTGTTTTATCCTTGGGGGCAGGAAGTTACAAGGGTAGAGGGCAGATAGGAAGGGACAGGAAGATGAGTGGGATGGAGATGTATGATATGAAATCCACAAAGAATCAATAAAAAGTTAAGTTGAAGGAAAAAAAGAAAGGAAGAAAGAAAGAAAGAAAGAAAGAAAGAAAGAAAGAAAGAAAGAAAGAAAGAAAGAAAGAAAGAAAGAAAGAGGAAGGAAGGAAGAAAGGAAGAAGAAAGAAAGGAAACAACTATCATAGAACTTAATAAAATCTGCACATATACACATACAGAGTTTAGACAGAGTTGCCCTGTACCTCCCCCACGGTGTCTAGCTTATCTTTCCATTTATTGCTTCTTTTTCTGTGCAGAAGCTTTTTAGACCCGCAGTGTGTGCCCTGCTTTTCTTGTCCCTGAGCCAAAGTATCTACCACAGGTAACTGAAGGGGGGAAAGATTTACTTTGAATGGTGGTTTCAGCACATCCTGTGGAGAAGGCAGGACAGACAGCTCATGAAGCACAGGTCACATGACAGTGGCTGACCAACTTTGGAGCACAAGGCTAGATGGAGAGAGATAAGTGCCAGATATAACCTGTGAAGAGTTGTCCCACAGTGGCCAGCATATGCCAGTGAGGTACCCTGTTCCTAAGATTTCACAACCTTCCAAATAGCTCCAGCAGCTTGGGAGCAAGTGTTCAAACATGAACATGTGTGGGCATTTTAGGTTCGAACCCTACTGGCACACTTTTGTTTTTTAGACCTACACTTTACTGGTACATCCAAGAAATCATTGTCAAGGAGCTGGAGTTGTTCTCAAAGATTTTCTTCTTGGAAACTTTTAGTGTCAGATTGTAAGCATCTGTGTTTACTTACCAGGGTCACGGTCACCTAATATGGCCATGAAGAATTAAAACTGGCCACAGCACAACTGAGCCTGTGACCATTTTATTGAGAGCAATCAGACTTTTTATATCTTTATTAGAGACAGACTATAGTGGCAATTGCCAGGATCAATCAGTTATAGCTGCCAGAATACAATGAAGTTTCCAAGCCATACAGGGTACACAAAATTAATGTCTAAAACCAATTGTCCTGTCAAGCCTTCATGCTTCCTTGACTACTGACAGAACATACAGAGAAATGCAAAGCAGCTTGAACACTTCACTGCCTGAGGAAGTGCATCAATCTCTCAGGAACTGGAAGATCAAATATAGGAGAAAACTATGCATCAGAAGTAAAAGTTCTATATAAGCAAGAAAGTGTATCCATACCCAATCTATTATCAATCTGTGTTACTAACTGGCTGTTCCATTTTGGAAAATGCTGACTGCTGTGGGATAGTGCTTTTGTACACTGGTTTAATAAAATGTTGATTGGCCAGTAGCCAGGCAGGAAGTATAGGTGGGGTAAGCAGATGAGGAGAATTCTGGGAAGAGGAAGGCTGAGTCAGGAGTCACCAGCCAGACACAGAGGAAGCAAGATGTGAAGGTAGAACTAAGAAAAGGTACCAAGCCAAGTGGCTAAACATAGATAAGAATTATGGGTTAATTTAAGTGTAAGAGCTAGTCAGTAATAAGCTTGAGATAATGGCCAAGCAGTTCTAATTAATATAAGCTTTTGAGTGATTATTTTATAATCCACTACAGGGGCTTGGCAGGACCAGAGAAACTTTAGGCTACATCTGGCCTCATGTTTTTCCTTTGGAAATTGAGAGTTTATGACTAGATCCATGCATGTGTCCTCTCCAATTTAAATAACTCTAAGGGCAGCCAGAGGTTATAATACTGGGATCATCATTAGACCATGGAAAGGGAGCATGGGTCCAGAGGGACATGGCAATGCGGATCCTCAAACCTGTAGAGACAGCTACTTCATGACAACCAGGCACCAGAGAGCAAATGTCATGAGTGAGTTCTCACTGTAATTGGCTTTCCTCTTTCACCTCTGCTCTCCATGACATATTTAAGAAGATCCCCAATACTGGCCATCTCTCCTGCTATACATTGACAGAGGTTCTGTGCCCCCAAAAGACATATCTAAGAAACAGTAGGCCCACTGAAAAGTAAGCTTGATGAAGAAATAGGTGATTTCAGCCTTTGACAATAACTATGGCTCCTTGAATCTCAGTAACTGGCTGGTGCTCCCCATAATGCCTACGGGGACAGCATTTACTGAAAAACATCTTGTTCTTTCCTCTCCTGCTGTAGAATAATTCTTTTGTACACTATGAAGATGTTTTGCTCTTGTTGGTTTAATAAAGAGCCAACTGGCCAACAGGCAGAAAGAGGTTAGGTGGAAGAGCAGACTGAGAGAACACTGGGGAAAAGGAGAGCGGGGTCACCAGCCAGATGACGAGGAAGCAGGAGATGAACATACCATGATGAAAAATGTACTACCACATGGTAGAGCGTAGATAAGAAATATGGGTTAATTTAAGTTGTAAGAGCTAGTAAGTAACAAGCCTAAGCTATCAGCCAATCATTTATAATTAATAATAAGTCTCTGTGTGGTTATTTGGGAGCAGGATGGTGGGACAGAAAACCCCACCTACACTTTCCCTCAATTCTTCAACTTCCACATAGGACTCTTCCTTGGGTTCTTTTTCTCTTGACTCAAATTCTCTGAACTATAAAAAGAATGATCAGAAACATAGAGGCATTACCATGAGGTAAGTGATAATGTTAGATTCTAGTTATGTGTTATCTTAAGGTATGAACTTGAACTTTGTTACCCTCTTGTTTTTTCACCCATAAAATGGCAACAATAGGATCATGTAAATTTGAATAAGAAAATGTATATGAAACATGACTTAATGTAAAAGTCAGCAATTCAGAGTTTAATCAAAAACAGTAATTTACTGAGTTTCAGGGGAATTTCCTAAGACCAAAACATGTTTGTCTGTGTTTCCCAATTTCCCCCACCCAAAGGACACTTTTAATGTTTGCTCTTGGGGATTTTGCTTTGGAAGTCACAGCAATTTCATTCCCATTTAAATAAAGAGTGATGATTCATGACTAATGAGGAGCAAGAGACAAAAATGAGTGGTGATTATGTGGCAGAGTGCTCACGCACAAGTCAATTAGACCTGATGGAACATTCCAAACAGTTCCTGTTGTTTTTGAGCCCCATAGTCTAAAACACAAGCCCAGGTAACACAGGCATGGGGGATGCCCACAGCAGGCAGAACTGGCTTGGTAGTCCCTTTGAAACTTCTCATTGAACAGCAGCCCAGTTTTGCCTCAGTTTACCTGACCATGTTTTCATTAGAACAAGATTGTGAAGGGTCTTGATTAACTTGACTCACATAATGAAATCTCCAACCAGTATTTACATCAGTGTTTACACCAATCAGTTCTTGCTTCACTCATCTGGGAAATGCCAAATTCCTGCAAAACCCTCTTCAAAGAGAGTGAGTATATTTAGATATATTTTCCTTTTTCTCCAGTGTTTCTAAATTGTTGCATGAAAAACTTCAAGATAATTATGTTGTAAAAAAAGAAAACCACCCTCAACTTGTCAGTCTTTTTCCCCTGTGGACTAAAATGAATACCACAAGATTGGCTGCCTGTCACCGGAATGCATGAAATAGTACTGAAATTAAGTGAGCTGCTGGGTCAGGAGTTTGGCCTGATATTGGTGATTTGGTTGATATAATCTGTGAAAGTGTACAATTAAAAGATGCCTTTATTTGATCTCATATACAGTGTGTACTGATAAATTGTGTTAGCATCACTCTAAGAGTAATTATCATTACATTACATCATGTACTAAATTGTCACCACATCACAGGTATGTACTAAAATGTCACACTGTATCCCACAAGTATGTACAACTATATGTCCATTAAAAATGAAAAATTCAAAAAAACAGTAAACAGAAAGATCCCCAATGTTCTTAATAGTTAAATAAAAATTAAACCAAAATATGATATTCTTAGCAGCACATCCAAAGCTAGGTTTATTGGTGTATTTTCTTATCTCTGTTGGAAGTTTATTCCAAAACACTTGATACACTTTCCTATACTGATATCTAGGCATGAGTCTCACAAAATTCTGTCTTTGCTAAAATATTGCAGACTCTGAAACGTTGCTTCAAGTTTTCCTTTCACTCGTTTAAACAGAGCATTTTTTTCAATGGTGAAAGATGAACTTATTAATGTGTTTAACATGATTACTAAACCAGGCTAGCATTAGTGTATATGACATCACATAGTAGTGAAACATCCAAGTTACTCATTGCATTTAATATTTGGTATTGTAAATTATTCATGTGGGGTGTGTGTGTGTGTGTGTGTGTGTGTGTGTGTGTGTGTGTGTGTGTGTGTGTAAGAGAGAGGGATGGGGGAAGAGAAGGATTATATAAGAATTGTTTCTTCCTGTAAAGTGAAACACTTTGAGCACTTGTCAGGGGATTATTTTTATATCACAGGTATTACTATATTGTCTTTTTCAAAATTAATTTGTAATTTCCTTTTCCAAGTTTACTGTATTTCTTGAGATAGGGTCTCACTATATATCCGTGCTTTGCTTGGAACTCACTAAATAGACCAGGATGGCTTCAAAGTCATAGAGATCCACCAGCCTCTGCCTTCCAAGCACTGGAATTATACAGGTGTGCCAATATTCCCGGCTCCATTTCACTGTTTTTAAGAAAAACTATTTATTTACTTATATATTAAGTTTTTCATATATTTAACAATGTTCTTTGATCATATCCATTACCTCCTTTCAATTCCCCCTAGAGAATCTCTGAATTACTCTCCCAAACTTCATGTCCTCCTTTATTTTTTGGCTATTAACAACCCCCGAGTCCAATTAGTGCTGCACTATGCACGTGGGTGTGTGGCCATCCACTAGTGGCCAGTTCCCTTAGGAGAGTGACTCTCCCTCCCTTGGGTACTGTAAGCTGCTAGGAGATTTAAATGCCAAGAGATTTAAATCATATTTCCTCTAAGACTCTTTTATTCCTATGGATCTGAAATGTATTTTCTACTTCAATGTCATATAAATGTATATATCTATTTCATCCTTCAATAAGTTCAATATGTGAGAACTAGTAAGTTCTCACACAGAATTTGTGGAAGAGTTTTTCTTTTCCCTATTAATTTAAAATACTAACATTAGCACATAGAAAAATCTTACCAATATTTACATTTATTTACAAGGTATTTGTTCTTTGGGTTCATGTCTGCTATTCTAAGAATGATGAGTTATCAGTGTCTGCAGTATGTATTGGAATCTGAAAATACAAATACTTTATCCATCTTTATAAAACATTTTGTCTGTTGTCACTGACTGTAACTTTCATCTCAAGGGAGGGCATGGAGTATAAACAATAGGCTTTACCAATAATGCTACTGTTAGTGAATCCTAACTCACGAATTGCATAAAACAATAATACCTCTATGATTTCGGAAATGAAATATTTACTTTTATCCTTTCTCTCCATAAAGGTCAATCCCATTATGATGTTGGCTATCCTGTGATCTTTTTCACCCAAAGCCAAGCAAACCAATCAAAAGATAATCAAGAGGCACATGTCTTCATGACCCAAAGGAATTTCACTTTCATGGGTCAGGGTCTCAATGGGCCTCTACCTAGAGCAAGTATGCCTCACTGTCCACAGGACTGACAAGAGAGGTCTCAATTTCTCAAAAAAGAAAAAAATCAACCCCAGCATTTCTATTTCTATCACAGCACCACTGTCACTCATGATTGATCGTCAACTCTCAATAATGACAACCATTATCTAATGAACAGTATCTACTGGTGTGTGCTGTGCACTGGCCTCCGTTTTCAGCCATAACTGTCTCTGCAAACATGTAATTTAAGGATTTTTATTGTTATCGTTTTTTTTGTTGATCAAGCCAAAATAAGTATATTTTAGCTACTTAGGACAGCTTAATAGACCTTACTACAACTCATGGCATTTTTCAAGAAGCAACATACACTAGCATTGAGATAATCCTGGGGACACAAAATAGTGAAGTATACTTGCCTCCTTTGGAGCACTTAACATGAAGGCTGCTAAGGAAAACTTGTGTACACGGTCTCACTCCACCAAAACATAGAATCATGAGTTATAGTACTCTGCAGTTTGGAGATTTAAACATACTTATAAAGACTTTTAGAAATTATCATAAATATGCTAAATTACTTCACTTTCTTTGTTATCAGGGTAGATTTTTCTTTTCTTTTCTTTTTTATTTGAGACAAAGTTTCATTATATAGTGTTGGCTGGCCTGGAGCTAGTCTAGAACTCATAGATATTTGCCTGCCTTTGCCTCCCCAGTGCTGGGACTGAAGACATGAACTACCACGTACGGTTCTATTTCTTTTATTTTTTTAATTCTTGAAAATTTCACACAATGTGCATTGATGATATTCTCCTACCTCCCCCAACTCCTCTCAGAGTCTTCTTGACAATTTCAGAGAACTGGGGTCTTTCCACAGGACAATGAAACATTTCTTCTTTTTCAGGAATTATAGGAGAAAAAGACAGATGGTATGGAAATAGTAATGCTATGGTTTCACCTTGGTCAATTATGTACTTTCTTGTCTCTTTTCTGATCTTAGGAACACTGAGGAAATGATTGCAAGGGGAAACAGCACCAAGATCACCCAGTGCATCCTCCTGGGATTCTCAGATATCCCCAGTATCACACTGCTCTTCGTCACATTCCTGCTCATCTACATTACAACTCTGACCTGGAACCTGTCCCTCATTATTTTAATAAGGATGGATTCCCACCTCCACACTCCCATGTATTTCTTCCTCTGTAACCTGTCCATCATAGACCTTTGCTATGTTACCTGCACAGTCCCAAAAATGCTCTCCAACTTTTTCCAGGAAAAACAAACTATCAGTTTTATGGGTTGTATTATTCAGAATTTCATCTTTTCCACCATAGGGCTGAGTGAGTCTTGTCTCATGACAGCCATGGCCTATGACAGGTATGCTGCCATTTGTAACCCACTGCTCTATTCATCGATCATGTCACCCACTCTTTGTGTTCTGATGGTGCTGGTATCCTATACGTCTGGGCTCACTGCTTCTTTACTTCAGTTGTTTGCTTTACTTGGTCTCCACTTCTGCGGGCCTAATGTCATCAGACACTTCTTCTGTGACATGCCACAGCTGTTAGTTCTGTCATGTACAGACACTTTCTTTCTACAAGTCCTGACTGCCATATTAACAATGATCTTTGGGTTTGTAAATGTGCTAGCTATCATGGTATCCTATGGCTATATCGTCTTGTCCATCATGAAGATCACTTCAGCTAAAGGCAGGTTCAAGGCATTCAATACCTGTGCTTCTCACCTGACAGCTGTTTCTCTATTTTACACCTCCAGTATCTTTGTCTATTTGAGTTCAAGTTCTGGTGGCTCCTCCAGCTTTGACAGATTTGCATCGGTCTTCTATACTGTGGTAATTCCCATGTTGAACCCTTTGATATACAGTTTGAGGAACAAGGAAATCAAAGAGTCCATGAAGAGGTTGCAGAAAAAGACAATCTGTAGCTAAGGTCACAGAAACTGGTATTTTCAGCATATGTGTCCCGTCATCGTCACTGTTGACCACAATAATATGCACGTGGCTAGAACACTACAAAATTCATGGGATTTTGGAGGAAGAAGTCTTATTTTGAAACAGACCATATTTCTGTATGAACAAATTGGTTTGATGCCATGGAAACACATCTTTAAGACCCATAGGGTCATGGCTTCCACATTGCACAATGACCATCACTCATTGTCCTATATGCAGGCGTTTGAGATACATCAAGTTCACAAACTTTTTGTAGAAGACTGATGATTGCTGAGTCATAGGTCTGTGCCCATAGAGAATATCCCCACCCCAGGGTCCCAAACCCTTGTGTTGCTAGTATAACGACATCATGTTCTAAAAACCAGATCAGACCACTGGCTATTCTCTGTTTCTGAACAGGTGAGGATGAACAGGTGAGGACTTCCTGTTTGGAAGACATAGAATTGTACAGTGGCTTGATTGCACCTTCTAAATAAATAAGTAAATAAATAAATATGAAACTGATGGTTTCTTTCTAAGGAAATTGCTGCTAAGAATTACTAAGTTTGGAGTCATATACTTGTATCCATCAACCATAGTCTCAGAGAAAAGCAAATGGTTTTAATCATTAAGACTGATGGCAAGAAAGTGCCATTTACTTAGTTTTCTGATGGCTTGTCTCTGGCATCTAGAAAAGTCACGGCCAATAACCATATCTGAGCAACCCGAGGGAACCTGACATTTCTACTGTCCTACACTAAAGCCAGACAGTTTGCCCTTGGTTGGCATAGCCGATTGGATCAAACACTTACATTTATTTTGATATTTCCAGCATCTGATCAAGTTTGCTCTAAGAAGACTCATGTGTCTTCATTGCACTAATAGTCACTAAATAATATTACAGAGATTAGCTGCACCTGAAACACTAGCACATACCTGTGTATGCTCAACATTCCCCATCCTAATGTTCTGTGGTTCTGAGGCTGATGCCATGGTTTTAGTAGAATAACAAAAGCTAGACTGATGAGGTGGCTCAGTGGATAAAGGTACTTGTCCCCAAATGTGACAACTTGAGTTCTACCCCAGGGCCCTACAAAGTGAAAGAAGAGAACAAATACTAAATACTGGCGTGTGACATCCAGTCACATGTTGTGACACTCCAGAAGCATGAATGAGCCTACACACATGATTTTTAATTACAGAAATGTGGACAAATGTAGTGCTTACCTCTTCTGTGATCATTCACACAAAGGAGTAATCATTTGTGTTTTACTGACCTGTCTTCATACAGCTGATTTGGATCCCCCTGATGTAAAACTGAGCAGGGGGAGCCCTCCTGCTTGCACATCGATGCTCTCTACACCTGCATGCGTGATCTATGCACAACCTCCCTGAGCTCCTGCTGTCTCATCTTTGCAGACATGAACCAACTGTTCATATCAGAGCTTCACCTCTTCCGTCCCCCTTCCAACGCTGGCAAGGCTCATACGTAGCATGGCTGCCTCACTGGCCCCTCTTCCCACAAGCACAGGAATAGCCACAGCAGTCACTCACAATCATGGTTTGGAACCTTTACAAGCTGGCTGTGGAAGCATCTCTCTTCAGAGCTGCCAGGCCAGATGGCTGGCTGGCATTGTCTAACTGGAAGACAGGCAGACCACAGACTTTTATGGACCACATTCTAGAAGCAAAAAAGCAGCCAAGTTCTGAAATAAAACTATGAGGTTGGACTTTGCTTCAGTGCCTGCACACAGAGGAAAATCAGCTTGCATAAAGTATGGTTTGGTATTATATGGCAGAGTCGAGTTTGTTCTAATAAAACTTCTGTCTTACAAATAAGCAATCTGGATGCTTTTTACTTTATGAAATCTTTAAGAAGAAAACTTGATCCACATGATGCAGAAAAAAAGAAAGCCATACACTGACTCCCAATTCCTTTCTGATAACTGAGCTGAGGAAGTGGCTTGCAGGGCACATCTGACCCCTGACCTTGACCCTCAGCCTGCAATGCAATCATCAGTGAGACTCCTTCTGGGCTGAGCGGCTGCTGGGAGGAGTGTTGTGAGCCTAACCAAGAAGATGCGGCTTCTGAGAAGCCCTGCACCACTGGCCTGCTCTCCTGTCACCTCATGTATCCTGTGACAGATGCCACTGACAGCTGGGTGTAGCTGAAGTTTTCCTGTGTCCTGGTCTGTCAGAAGTTGGGACAAATCTCTCCCACTAGCATCCCCCAAGTAAACACACAGAGACTTATATTACTTATAAGCTGTATGGCCATGGCAGGCTTCTTGCTATCTGTTCTTATATCTTAAATTAACCCATTTCTATTAATCTATACCTTGCCATGTGGCTCATGACTTAACGGTACTTTACATCCTGCTCCTCATGGTGGCGGCTGGCAGCGTCTCCCTGTCTCAGCTTTCCACATCCCAGAATTCTCCTCCTCCTTGTCCCGCCTACACTATCCTTCCTGCCTGGCTACTGGCCAATCAGCGTTTCATTTATCAATCAATCATAGCAACATATATTCACAGCGCACAGGACATCCCACAGCAGCTGGACATGTTGTTTTTGAGCCTGCCTGCCACCTATTTCTCTTCTAGTTCCTGCTACAAGACAAAGCCAGTGTTCTTTCTGCATCTAACAGCTTTGGTGGTGGTGGATTTACATCTTGGGAGGCTCGGGAATTGTTCTGTATCACAGATGTCGTCTTTGGTGGTTTTCCAATGGAAGGACATGCATGAGATTTCTACTTCAGCCAGCTAAGTACTTTTATCCTAGTTTTGCAAGCATGCTGTGGCTTGACACCAGGCTTTCCAAGTGCTAGACATGAGCTCTTACTCTGATTCACTCTACAGGTTGGCCTTCTTAATGCTAACCTGCTTTACTTTGATTTCATTAACTTACTTTAGTTAACACCACCTTAAATGTGCAGGTCATAATTGTGTCTATTTATGGGAGCCAATGTAGTGTTTGATTTATGTATGTATTCAGTGTGAAACGATGATATCTTAGTTACTGTTCTATTGCTGTAAGAGAAATGATAACCAAGACAACTCTTATAAAAGAATTTAATTAGGGGCTTGCTTGCAATTTTAGAGTGTTAGTCCATGATCGTCATGGCGGGAAGCAGACAGGCATGGTGTTAGAAGAACAGCTGAGACTGCAACACCTGATCTGCAAGCAGAAGGGAGGAGGGAGGGAGGGAGGGGGAGAGAGAGAGAGAGAGAGAGAGAGAGAGAGAGAGAGAGAGAGAGAGTGTCATGGGCTTTTAAAATCTCAAAGCCCATCCCTAGAGACGCACTTCCTCCATGGGCCACACCTCCAAATCCTTTCCAAATTATCCCACTAACTGGGGACCAGCATCCAAATATATAAGCTTATGGGGAGTATTCCTTTCAAACTACTACGGATGATGTTAAGGTAATGAATATATCCATTACCCACTTTTTCCTTTGGCATTCTGTGTGTGCTGCTTGGTCCAAAAGGGGCCATGTTTTAACAACTAGATTCCCAAAATGAGACATTTAGAAGGTGGTGGAATCTTTGATAGGTTGGAATCTAATCAGTGATTACTAGCGGTATACCATGCAGGGGTTAGTGGACACAGTCTGTCCTTCTTTCTCTACTTCTTGGCTCAGGATATGGGCTCCCCACCCTTGCCACCCATTGGCCCCATGCCAACCCTAAAGCAATGGGACTGTGCCTAGTAACCTTCCTGTCTTTATCAGCTGATTGCCTCAAGCATCTTGTAGTAATAGATAGCTGACTAAAGAGGCATGCTTGCTGAAAGGTAAGTTTAACTCTGCTCTTCTCTCATCTCCAAAGGTGATTTTCCTCAGTCAGAGATTTTGGTAAGATTCAGAGTAGGAAAGTATGGAGTCTCATGTCCATAATCTTTCTGTGATGTAAGTCTGTGTGTCTTTGGGTTTATAAAAGAAGGAGAAAAATGATTTTACAGTACACTCTTGGTCACTTTGTTTTCAGTTACTAATCACTAGACTCGGTGTTTGGTGTCAGAATAGTGCCTAACTCCCCAAATGCACTTAATATTTGCCAAATTAAATCATTAACCATGGTATTTTAACATAAATTTCAGTAATTTGACTCATACAGTCAAAACTACCATGCTACTTATACTCAGCAAATTTCCTGGCATACTCTAAGAAAATATTAAATCAATAGTTCCCATGGAAGAAAATCTTTTGATAGTTCTAAGGTAAATGTGATTATTGCTAACTATTTAGTGATTCAGCATATTTTACCAAAACAACACATTTTATTGCTAAGTATATATGGAAATGCCATACTGGAACACATTACTCTGCATGCTAAATTTAAAGAGCTTATAAACTAGAGTTATCTTTGAGATAACTCCCTGCAAGTTATTGATCAGGAGGGCCCTAAAGCAGTCACAAAAACACAAGCTATTGCCTTTGCCCCTAGTAGTCCGCCATAGCAAAATGGCAAGACTATTGCTAAATATACCTGTAAGTGCCTGCGCTTACTTACCAGGGCCAAGGTCACCCGATGTGGCCGTGAGGGATTAAATCAGGCCAGTTGGAGGGGCCATAGCACAACTGAGGCTGTGGCCATTTTATTGAGAGCAGTCAGACTTTGTATGCCTTTATCAGAAGCAGAATATAACGGCAATTGCCAGGATCACTACAATTGTAGTTGCCAGGATAAAGTGGTTTGCAAGCCATACAGGGTACACAAGATTAATATCTAAGACCAATTGTCCTGTCAGGTTCCCAGGCCTCCTTGACTACTGACAGAATGTACAGAGAAACACAAAGCGGCCTGAACGCTTCACTGCCTGAGGGAGTGCATCAGTCCATCAGGAACTGGAAGGCACATTGTGCCCTAGGAGCCATGGACTCTAACCTGAAAAACCTATGAGGCATGCCTCTCAAGGAAGCTAGGCCAGGCCAACTCCATGGTTCCCTGCATATTCCACTCATTTCTGTTTCCACCTCAACATCATGCCTTCTCCTCCAAAATGAACTGAATTCCCTTAAACTGTAAGACAAAATAAATCCTTCCCCTAGCATATTGTTTCTGACAAGTAGTCTATCACTGCTATAAGAAAAGTAACAACACAGGTAGGTAGGTAAGAAGAACCAAGAAAAGGGTGATTGATTCCCAATACATCACCCCAAAAATTAAGGTAATAGAACCTGCGCAGGGTGGGCAGGGCTGAAAACTGACCTTTCCACTGAAAATTTAATGCATAAAAATGTAACAGCTAGATTTCTAGGCCAGCCCTTCCACTCCTTTTGTGTTCACACAGTCTTTCAAAATGCCTATCATCACTCCAGCCAGAGATCAAGCTCTGTAGTCAAGGGAATTGGACCAGGCTCCTAGGACCATGAGCTATATATACACATAGGAGGGAAAACTAAAACAGAAGGGTAAGATCATATCTACACGGTGAGATGTTGGAGCTCACCCTTCACCATACACCTATTCTACTCTATCTCATTAGCTCTTGGAGCACTTCTTGCTGGGTTGGTGTCTCCTATACAGAGCCAAGGCTCCTCAAGACAAAATAACTGGTTATACCTATAGCAGGATTGTTGCTGGAGAGCTTCTCTCCAGCTCCCAAGTCCCGCCAGTCCCTGGTTCCCTGACCGAACCCATTCATAAAATAAACACACAGACTCTCACGTTATTTAAACTGCTTGGCCATTAGCTCAGGCCTATCATTGTCTAGCTCTTACTCTTATATTTAGCCCATTTCTATTAATCTTTACTTTGCCACGTGGCTCGTGGCTTACCAGTACTTTACGTCTTCCTTCTCCTCGCTGCGGCTCCAGCCAGTCTCTCTATCCTTCCTCCCTCCTCAATTCTCCTCTCTGTTAGTCCCGCCTATACTTCCTGTCTGGCTATTGGCCAATCAGTGTTTATTGACATATAGTGATATCCACAGCACTTCCCCTTTTTTTCTTTTTCAAAAAGGAAGGTTTTAACTTTAACATAGTAAAATTACATATAACAAAACAATTATCGAGCAAGAATTACAGTTACAATACAGGATTCCACAGATCAACTACAAATCTCTGAAGGATCAATAGCAGAAGCCCAGCCAATCACAGTCATGACCACAAATGTCAAGCTTCACACATTTATCTTTAAAACATAGACTTTATTTTTAAAAAAAAAGTCTATCCAGGCATTGATGGTGCACGCCTTTAATCATAGCACTCAGAAGGCAGTCAGGTGGAGCTCTGTGAGTCTGAGGCCAGCCTAGTCTACAAAGTGAGTTCCAGGACAGTCAAGGCTACACAGAGAAATGTTGTCTAGAAAAAACAAACAAACAAAGACAAGTCTAGTTCCATATCAAAATTGAGGTACAGGGTCTATCCAGTGAATCTTCCTGCCCTCCCCATCCATGCCTTCTCCCCAATGCACCAAATCTAGCCAGGTCCCACATCCAGTGTCTCAACCTACTATGCCCTTCCTAGCCTGTATCACAATTAATTTTCCAGACTTCTTCCAGAACCTTCCCTACCTATGCCCCAACCAATAGGCCCTGATCATACCGCATCCAGTCTTTCCTGTGTTTTTATAAATTTTTCACATTCCTTGCTTATCTGATCTAGATCCTCTATTTTATCTTCAAGACCTGATAGTCTGTCTTCTGCTTGATTCATTCTACATATAAGGCTTTCCTTTGAGTTTTCTAATTGGGCTATTTGGGTTTTTCAATTCCATCTACGTTTCAGCTTGAGTCTTCCTAGTGTCTCTATCTCCAGAATGAATTCCATTCTCTAGTCTTGTGTTGTCTCTGTCATTTCCATTATCCTTGTGTTTGTTTAGTTGGACATGAACTCTCCTTAAGCATTCTCCTTAATTTCACTGAGCTATTTCTTTGTGTCTTCTTTAAACTCCTTTGAAGTGTGAACCTAATTAGTCTTAGCAATAAAAACCAGGAGTCAAATATCAGGGTAATAACCTAAAAGATCAGAGAAGCAAAGGAGCAGCCACCAGTGACTTCTTACCTCTCTGGATGCTCAGACCAAAAGGGGGCCAAGGTCCTGTCTCCATCTGCCTTATATTCCTGTCTCTACCTCCGGATTGTGCTGAGGTTAAAGGCCTGAGCCTCCCAAATGCTGAGATCAAAGACTTGAGCCTCCTAAGTGCTGAGATTAAAGGTGTGCACCACCACTGCTGGGCTCTATGGTTAACTAGTGGCTAGCTCCACCCTCTGATCTCCAGGCAAGCTTTATTTGTCAGAACACAAAATATCACATGAAACTCCTTAAATTCTTTGATAAAGTTTATGATTATTCTTTTAAATTCTATGTACTGGAGTTCATCTAGATAATTCTCATTGGCAAGCATTTCTAGAGGACTGGTAGGTTTGGGAGAGAATATACTGGCTTAATCTTTCACGTTGTTGTTATTTCTGCAATGAGATCTGAGCATGTGGACTTCCTTTGTTAGTTCTGAGTTCATTATGGATAAAGCAGGTTGGAGAAGAAAATAGGATGTGGGGGCAGATTGGGCCCAGGAGTTAAAAACGGCTTGGGTGAAATGAAGTAAGGTGGGCAGAGAGGACTGAGCTGGTGTACAGGACATACTTCCTGTTCCAAGCCTGAAGTGTGGAGCTAGATCTGTCTGGTTAGTAAGGTTGGATATGACATGAGAGAGTCCTGTGGTCTGGGCTATGGAGGCTCCTGGCCCAAGCCTGGCTCTTTAGCAATGAAGACAGGGAAGGCCAGACTAGACTAGTATACTGGTGGTGGGACCCTACCTAAATCTGATGGGTTGCAGAAAAGGTGTGAACAAGAGGTCAGGGGTACTTATTAGACTAAACCCTAGAGGGGATTGGGAAGCCTAGGTAACTAGTGGGGTGGTGGAGGCAGCCCAGAATGGACCTGTGAATAGTTGCAGGTATGGCAGATCCTGGCAGAAGCCTAGAGGTTGGCTTTGACATAGGTGGGGTGCAGACCCTAAACAATAGTGGGCTGGAGAGATGGCTCAGAGGTTAAGAGCACTGGCTGCTCTTCCAGTGGTCCTGAGTTCATATCCCCAGCAATCACATGGTGGCTCACAACCATCTGTAATAGGATCTGACGCCTTCCTCTGGCATGCAGGTATACATGCAGAGCACTCATATGCATAAAATATAAATAAAATTTAAAATATTGTCTTGTCACATACAGCTAAGTCAAAGGTTTTAAAAGGGTGATTAAAGATAAAATAGGAGCTAGATGACAGTCGCATGCAGAAGTGGTCATCTTATGTATCTGAATAGACTGGTTTTCTCCATAGTCTGAGTGGTCACTCTTACTCCCTCTAAGATGCTCTTCCCAGATACTACCCAGTGTTTTCCTGAAGGATAACTCAGAACCTGAGGACCAATAGACATCAGCTTAAATCTTGTTGATATCTTAGTACAACGCAATGACCATTTTTCTTCCTGCACATGTGGATAGGGAAGATGGCAAGGTCAGATAGAGGTAAGAGGAAGGGGTCTGTCTTGGTGTGTTCTTTGGGGACCTTCCATATTATTTGTCTCCTCAGAGTTTCCTAAACACATTACCTAATTCTTTCTCTTTCTCTCTTCATTTCTGCCATTATACTCCTTCTGTCCCTTCTTTATTCTTTAAGCCAGGCAGCTACACAAACCTGAGGGGAAAG
>CABHPR010045927.1:0-23790 GCA_902168415.1 Peromyscus melanophrys
CCCCCCCCACAACACAGGGTTTTTCTGAGTAGCCCTAGATGTCCTGGAACTCACTCTGTAGATCAGGCTAGCTTCAAACTCATAGAGATCTACCTGCCTCTGCATCTCGAGCACTGGGATTAAAGTCGTGCACCACCACCACCACCCAGCTAAGCATTTGTTCTTTTAAGCCCTCAAGAAATCTTGAACAAATGAATTTTGCTCTTGCCTAACTCCTGATGTCCTTCGATGCTTTTGCATTTGTTTCCTGTCATTTAACCTCATGTAATAAGCTCTGGTGTTTTGCTTCTGGGACAGTGAATTGATAGTGTTATATATCACATCATTCTATCAACCTTGGACCTTGGTTCATAGGTGCTTAATGCTTTCTCTGAGGATCACTTTTTACAAAATATGTTTTTAAATTATTTCTTTGCAAAGTTTATACACTCATAGTGTATTTTGATCACATTCACCCCTATTCCTCCCCTTAAGTCCTTCTGTATATACCCTACCTCCTCCACCTCACAACTTCATGTACTTTTTATATTATTTTTTTTATTTTCTTATAACTTACTGAGCCCACATTTGTGCTGTCCATATACACACTAGTGTGGGGCCATCCACTGGAGCATGGTTGACCCACCAGTGACCACACTACTAAAGAAAACTGACTTTAGCTTTCCCTAGCTGACAACAGCTCCTTGGCTAGGGCTGCCTGCTCCATGCTGGAATACTGATTGGCTTGATCTTGTATGGGTCTTGTGCATTGGTCCTGTTATCTCCAAAAGACCATGTTTCTCCCTAGTCTTCACTGAACTCTGGTTCTTGCAACCTTTCTGCCCTATACTCCAGGAAGAGACAAGTAGAATTGAGGGGATTTAAGGGGTGATATGCAAACCTAGAGCAGTAGAAACTTCCTAAAATATGTGAAGGCAATCCTAATATAAATGTCTCTAAATGGAGAAGATAAAGCACCAGCTGGCATCTGTTGTCACCAAATGAAGCTTCCAGTACCAGGACTGGATTTCATCCAACTGAGTTGCAGGCCAAAGGGGTTTCATGGAAAACCACAAACAACCCAAGCTGTTGCCAAGACAATAGGTTAAGCTCCACAAACTGACAGCAAGGTCCCATTGCTGAATACAACATCCATATAACTCATTGAACATGGAGAGGGTGAGTTAGTGGCTACATAGAAACTCACCTCCACATTATAGTATCTTTGGGGAAGGAAGGTACTCCCTAGACTACCAAAGGAGAAATGTAAATACCAACCCAGCCACAAAACCTTTGATCTTGTGGTGGTTTGAAAGAAAATGGTTCCTAAAATGAGTGGCACTATTAGGAGGTATGGTCTTATTGGAGCAAATGTGTCATTTTGGAGTTGGACTTTGAGGTCTCTTTTGCTCAAGCTTCCCTCAGTTTGACTGTCAGTTGACTTCCTGTTGCCTGCAAGTTGTAGGATTCTCAGCTATTCTTCCAGCACCACATCTACCTGCACACCACTATGCTCCCTACCATGATGATAATGGACTGAACCTCTGAAAGTGTAAGCCACCACCTTAATTAAATGTTTTCCTTTATAAAAGTTGTCATGGTCATGGTGGCTCTTCACAGCAATAAAAGCCCTAACTAAGATATTGGTACCAGGAGTAGGATATTGTTGTGATGGGCCTGACCATGCTTTTGTTTAGAGCAATATAGACTTTGGGACTGTAGATTAGAAAAGCAATTGAATGTTTTCAGTTTAATGGATCATAATAGTAAGAGCATGAAAGACAGTGGTTGTAAGGGTTATTTGAACTATGGGGGTCTCACACAAGATGTTTCAGAGGAGAATAATGTTAATATGTGGCCTAGAGACCTATCTTGTGATATTTTGGTAAATAAAGTGGCTGCCTTTTGCCTTTGTCCAAGAGTCTACCTGAGGCTAAAATGAAGAATTATGGATTAAGCCCATTGACAGAGGAAATCTCAAAACAGCCTAGTATAGACTCTGTTATGTATATTTTATTGGTAACTCTAATGAAGATTTATAATGAAAGGAGTAAGCTGAGCAGGATAAATTACAAATTGAAAATTTTGAGGAGAAAAAGAGTACCAGGAAGTGGAATAGATCTAAATTCTGTGGTCAAGATAAATGGATTAAGAAATGGGATAAAGGGAGTAGTGGCCTCAGGGCAAGATCCCACCCAGGTAAGTTTCCAACATGTGAAAAGGTATGGTGGCACACACCTTTAATCCCAGAACTGGGAAGGCAGAGGCTGGCAGTCTCTGAGTTTGAGGTCAGCCTGGTCTACAGAGAAAGCTTAAGCAGTGAAAGACAGAAAGCTGGTGAAGATGTAATTGAATGAGGGGACCATGTTCCAGCCCTAGAAAGCAGCAGAATTTGGCAGCTTTGGCCACATGGTTCTGGTTTTAGAGTTAAGGATAGAAGAAAGGAGTTATGTAATATAAGAAAGCAGCTGAGGCTAGGCATGTGTCAGGGGTGCTCCTGAATGGAGGCCTAATAGAGAGGCCATTGTGTGAAGCTGTGAAGATGAAGCCTGGATTGCCTTGGAGAACCCAAGATGTTAGAGATGCCAGAGTTGTGAGACACCTGCTGAGAAAGCTGCTAACAGGGAATGGAACCAGTCCAAGAGAAAGAAGTGTGTTATAGTCAACAAAGCTGAATGGAGTTGGAGATGTGGAGGGCGTTTTGACATCAGAAATGGAGACGCCGAGTTTGGAGTTTGCCCAAATGGTTTTTGGTCTTGCTTTGGTCCAATATTTCCTTGCTATGCTCCCTTCCTTGCATTTGGAATGGTAATGTATATCATGTGCCAGTATATGTTGGAAGTATGTGATATGCTTTTTTATTTTTATAGGTGATTACAGTTAAGAGATTGCCATGTGCCTCAGAAGAGACTTTTTGGGCTTGGACTTTGAAATAATTTTGAGACTGTGATAGACTATGGGAACTTTTGAAGTTGAACTGAATGCATTTTTGCATTATGACATGGCTATAAGCTTTTGGGGGACAAGGAGTAGAATTGGTGGTTTGAAAGAAAATGGCCCCCAAAGGGAGTGGCACTTTTAGGAGGTGTGGCCTTGATGGAGGAAATGTGTCATTATGGTGGTGGGAATGTTTTCTCTTATAAGAGTTGTCATGGTCATGCTGTCTCTTCACAGCAATAAACATCCTAACTAAGCCAGATCTACAATCTATGCTGCCTGAAAATTATGCCAGGGAAATGGTGGAACAAAGCTTTTGGGAGTAACCAACCAATGTCTGATTTGACTTAAGGCTTACTCCATTAGATGGAACCTATACCCAATGCTGCTTGGGAGAGCAACAGTTAATAAATGGGACCTCCTGAAAATGAGAATTCTCTAAGGCAAAGGACACAGTAAAAAAGACAAAATGACAGCCTACAGAATGGGAAAAAAATCTTCACCAATCCCACATCTGACAGAGGGTTGATCTCCAAAATTATAAAGAACTCAAGAAACTAGACGGCAAAATACCAAACAATCCAATTAAAAAACGGGCTACAGATCTAAACAGAGAATTCTCAACAGAAGAATCCCAAATGGCCAAAGGACATTTAAGGAATTGCTCAGCATCCTTAGTCATCAGGGAAATGCAGATCAAAGTGATTCTGAGATACCATCTTACACCTGTAAGAATGGCTAAGATAAAAAACACTGGTCATAACTTATGTTGGAGAGGATGTGGAACAAGGGGAACACTCCTCCACTGTTGGTGGGAGTGCAAACTTGTACAGCCACTTTGGAAATCAGTATGATGGTTTCTTAGAAAATTGGAAATCAATCTACCTCGAGACTCAGTGATACCACTCTTGGGCATATACCCAAGGGAGGCTCAATCATACCATAAGGGCACTTGTTCAACTATGTTCATAGCAGCATTATTTGTAATAGCCAGAACCTAGAAGCAACCTAGATGCCCCTCAATGAAAGAATGGATAAAGAAAATGTGGTACATTTACACAATGGAGTATTATTCAGCTGTAAAAAAACAAACAAACAAACAAAAAACAAAAAACAATGACATCATGAAATTTGTAGGCAAATGGATGGAACTAGAAAATATCATCCTGAGTGAGGTAACCTAGACTCAGAAATACAAACATGATATGTACTCACTCATAAGTGGATACTAGATGTAAAGCAAAGGATAATCAGACTACAACCCACAGCTCCAGAGAAGCTAGGAAATAAGGAGGACCCTAAAAGGTACATACAGATCACATTGGGACAGGGAAACAGAGGAGATCTCCATGAGCAAACCAAGGATGGGGGGCATTAGAGGGGAGGGGATGGGGGATGAGAACATGAGGGAATGGGATTGTTGAGCTAGGGGAGGGATGGAGTGGGAGAGCAATGAAAGAGATATCTTGATAGAGGGAGATATTATGGGATAAGGGAGAAACCTGGTGCTAGGGAAGTTCCCAGGAAGCCACAAGGATGACTGCAGATTAGACTACTAGCAATAGTGGTGAGGGTGCCTGAACTGGCCTACCATGGTAAGCAGATTGGAGAATACCCTAACTGTCATCATAGAACCTTCAGCCAGTGTCTGATGGAAGCAGATGCAGAGATCCATAACCAAGCACCAGGCCAAGCTCCAGGAGTCCAGTCAAAGAGAAGGAAGAGGGATTATATGAGCGGGGTGGGGTGGAGGTGGGGGTGTTAAGATCATGATGGGGAAATCTACAGAGACAACTGAACCAAGCTCATAGGAACTCACAAACATTAGACTGACAGCTGTGAAACCTGCATGAGACCAGACTAGATCCTCTGTATTCTGGAAAGAGATGTGTAGCTGGATCTGTTTGAGGGGCCCCTGGCAGTATGATCAGGATCTATCCCCAGTGCATGAGCTGGCTCTCTGGATTCCATTACCTATGGTCGGACACCTTGCTCACCCCTGATGAAGCAGGGAGGGGCTTGGTCCTGCCTCAGCTGTATGTACCAGGCTTAGCTGTCCCCCCATGGGATAACTTACCCTTATGGAGGAAGGGATGAGGGGTGGGTCGGGAAGAGGAATGCGGGGGTGGGGAGCAGGAGGAGGAATAAGAGGAGGAATTTGTGGTTGGTATGTAAAATGAATAAAAAATTTTTAAAAAGTACATTGAAATTCCATAAGCCATGAGCTATTAATCAAAATCCCAGTGTCAGGTATGGAACATCTCTCTAGGAGTTCTTGGCCAGCAAAGACATGCTAATACCTATACAAACTATGGCCATTGTCATTGCTTGTCCACCAGAATTCAGTAGTAAGACCCTATTGCTGGAGACAGCACACACTTTGGTTGAAGAACATAGAGAAACTGTGTGGGAAATGGGTTGAAAACTATTTATCTGCTGGCTAGCTTGCATAATGCCAGAAGTTTCTATGCAGGCATCTGGGGGAGAAGAATCTTCAAAGAGTATCTTCCTAGCTTTAGATATTGTGATATATACATACACACATATGTGTGTGTTACATAATTATAATCTTTGAAATAAAGCCAACTTGATCACAATGAATAATCTTTTTGATGTATGCTTGTTGAGTTTGCAAGTACTTTACTGATGATTTTTGCGCCTCTGTTTGTCAGCGATATCGTCCTGCAGTTTTCTTTCTGTTGTTGTGTGTCTACTCAGCTTTGGTATTCAAGTAATATTGGCTTTGTAGAAGGTATTTGGCAGTGTTCCTTCTGTGTCTGTCCTTTAATAATTGAGGAAGGATTGGCTATATATAGGTCTTTGAAAGTCTAATAAAATTCTTCTCTGAATTCATCTGGATCTGGCTTTTTCTAGTCACTTTTTATTGCTGTTTCAATCTCCTTATTTGTTGTGGGTCTTTTTAGGGTGTTTATCTCTTCTTGGTTTAGGTTTTTCATTAAAAGAAAGATTTTCCAATTTCATAGACTATAGATTTTAATAACATCCCTTCAGTATTCTTAGTTTCTTTGGTGTCTGTTGTAATGTTTTCTTGTTCATTTCTGATTCCATTAATTTGGTCCATCTTGTTCTTTCTTTTTGTTAGTTAGGCCAAGGGTCTGTCAATTTTTGTTTATCTTTTCAAAGAATTATCACTTAGACTCATTGATTATTTGTAAAAAGCCACTGTGCCCAATAAACACAAAAGAATGCTTTAACAAGCTGAAGTTATTGAAGTCTCAAAGTGAAATAATTACCTAAATTGTTCCAGTATAATAAAAACTCAGGAGTCAGAAGTTGAGATAAGGCACTGATAAATCCAAGTAAAGCTGAGAGTCAATTGGTTGATCATATCTCCATGAATTTCCTGGTCCACCAGCCCTGGAAAATACCTGGAAATCTTCTCTCCTCTCTTCATGTCCTCTCTAGCTGAACTCTTAAATCCTCCAAGAACTCTATAATTAATCTTGGTCAGCCAATTGCTGCCTCCATCCTTTGATTTAAGGTGGCTTTCTTGACACAATGAATTGACTGTATGAGCAATTCACCCACAGTATTTGCCCATTTTTGTCTAAATGAAAGGACTCTTTTATTTTAACTCTAATAATATAAAACTATATACAGTAGGAACAATTTTCAAGTAAGAAATACATTCACAATGTCCAGTCTATTAGTACTTGGCAAATTGAGAGAAAATACTCTATTATATATTTTATCTTGGTGAGTCCAAAGTTTTGTACCTAATTTACTTTCTATCAAAACTAAGGAAAAGTGTAACTATAAGTATCTAATCTTCAACCCCATCAGAGACCCGAGAAAGATATATTACCTGAGTAAGTAGGAAGTGCAGAGCAAGTAACTTCCAAAACTAAGTAATAACAGAGACATCTGGCTGTCTAGACAGTCACCCCAAGGATCCTCTGCAATGTGGGGGCACCCATCCTAAGATGGCTTATGGCCCTGAATCTGCAGACTTTTCTGTGAGGCAGGAATTTTGAAGGCCTGTCCTACCTTGTCTTGGCAAAGCTCAGCAGTTGTCTCTTTTGTGTCCTACTTGTCCAATTTAGACAAGATACTGTCAGCAGTCCAGGCAAGGGCAGTTTCTTTGCCCACTGAATAACTTTGCCATGAATGAAAGCAAACTCCATATGGAGGTTTTTAAATGCTTGTCATCTTCTTTTGAAGTAAATGGGTGCTGCCAGGAGCAGACGTGTCTCACTGTCAAGAAAAGCCTTATGTTATTAAAACACTAAAATGTCATATTCTCTAGGTCTCTAAAGTGTTTAAAGACCATCTATTTAAAATATGTTTCTGATTGACCTTGAAAACATACTTAACATGACTATAAGTTAGATTGTTATAGAAGACTAACTACTAACCTATATTTCTTAATATTCTAAATAGGTTTTAAGGACTAGAACTTTATATTACATTTAAAATGAGCTACATAGGTACAGTATCTTAAGCAAGAAACAGAAACATATAATATAGTGTAACAAAATAACCTTAAATTTGTATCAATATACAAAAATATCTTAAACAAAAATAACCTTAAATTTGTATCAATATATAGAAATCGATACCAGTGTAAAATATTTGAGACTAGTAGTTAGATTTTTAAGTTTGAAAGTAGATACAATAATCTACCCTTTTATCCTATCATTTCTGTATCCCCCTTTATCTTTCCAGAAGGAGATCCCTGAATCTGATTTCCTTTGCTTAGTTTCCTCTCTGACCATGACCAATAACAATTTGTGACCAACCCCTCTAAATGATGACAAACATCCAGTGAATGACCAAAAACCACCCACTCCACCTCTTGGAAATGTGGATGTTGTGTTCTTAAAATTACCTCCTGTTGTCTGGGGATGACAACATCTTTAGGAGACCCTGAAAAATTGAAATAAAGATCAAGTCCTGGGAGAGCAAGCGCTTGTCCAGTTTCAATGTGATGGGAGAGTGCAAGGCTTATCTGAAGTTCTGGCTGGAGTAGTCTACAAGGCTGGACTATCTTAGCTAACTGCCTTGAAGTTGTCCTGAGCAGTTTGTAGTCCAAAGCTGATGTTTGGGTGGGGTTTGTCAGCTTAGTGGCATTACCACAATCCAGGTCTATTCATCCTTGTGGGGCCCCAACATCTTTTTGGAGACTTCAAAGGTCACTGTTGGGAATGGTTACAGTTCACTTCAGGGAACTTAGACATTTTAAATGTCATATGCAGCACATATTGTAAAGGTTAAAGGACCACAATCTATTAAATATACCTGGGGTATACAAACTTAGTTCTTAGTTACCTGCTTCAGACTCAAGCCCTAAATCACATATAGGAAGCTAGATAAAGCCTACTATCATTTAATACTCTATTTGACCATGAAAACCATGACAGAAAACTTAAATATATAGATATATATTTTAGTCTTATAAATTTTGAGATCATATTTATACCTTAAGAAAAGTTTTAAAGAGTCAAAATAAAACCAAAGGACTATAAGATTAGTGGCAATATAATGGTCCCTAATTTTTGTTTTTCTTCTGTCCCATACCAGGTAGCTCTTCTGACATGAAACAGAGATTTTGGATTTTCCTTAAAGAAGCATGCTTGGGTTTAGAGAAGGAGAGAGTCATACTCCACCTACAAAGCCAGCTTTAATTTTTAATTGAATTGGGACTACAAAAAGACTATTTGCCTTATATGTCTTCAGAGAACAGTAGAGACAAACATTTGGGAAGATTTATGAGATTTTTATCCTATTGGAAGTACGCTATCCCATTAGGCCAATTTACTCTTTTTCTTGGGGGCATTTTTTCTGGATGATTTGTCCTTCTTATTCAGATGTCTCATTTGTCCAGTGATCTTCAGATTCCTTAGTTAAATGATTTATTCTCCTGGAAAGACAAAAACAAAACCCTGCCCAGCTTTAACTTTGGAAAGCTTCCCTTTTTGCCAAGTTGAATTGCCACACTGTGTAGTGATATTTGCTCCACCCATGACCTTGGGCTATAGGGCCTGAAGGGGGCAGTGCTTCCTGCTGTTGTATGTGACTTCTTAAAAGGAGTGGCTGGATCAGGTAACAGACCCTCGCTTGGTTAGAGACTGCCAGCAGACTGTTCCTTTACTTTTAAAACTGTTCGGTGTAGCTGATGCCAACTTCATCTTTTGAAACTCCTGCTGCCACCACCATTTTGTGTGGTGCCCCTGCCATTTTGTGCACAGCTGCCATGGAGTGCACATGCACAGCCAGTCCTTTAGAGTGTCTGCAGGTGTACCAGGCAGAGCTTCTCATTACTTGTTTGGTGTATTGCCTCATCTGTTGTGATCCTGGCGGTTCTGCCTAGTACTCACAGGTACCAGGTGGGGGTTACCTGGGTGAATGCTTAATTCACAGGAGCCCATTCAGGGAGCCTGAGTCAGCTCACACCAGACCTGTTTTGGTGCTACACCTGTGACACCTACTGGCCAAGCAACGATACTACACCCAAAAATCATCGAAAAAGCCAGCCATTTGCCTAACCTGGTTAATTACACTTGGACACAAAGGACAATCTTTTGAAGATTTTATCTGAGGTAAATTACTTGATAATTTTACACATTAAACTGATTAATAAATAAACAAATCAGTAAAAAAAAAATTTTTACAAAATTTGAATATTTCTCAAAAAATGGCAGAAATTTCACCACTCAGGAATTTAAAAACTTTTTTGTTTGTACTATGAATGAGATATTACAGGACATATATGACCTTCCTGTGACATATATAATGTTCACCATAATAGCAATTAGCATAGTGATTCATCTCATATTATTGAAAAATTGGTTTAATAATAACAGCAAAAATGAGACATTAATGAGACTGATACAGGGCTTGAATAGAAGGATTCTTTCTTTGGAATCTGCTATTTTACCACAAGAACTTCAGTTCATTAATTAAAACTGGACAACCAGATTTAATTCTGTTGATAATAAATATGAATACTTAATGGATAAAACAATAACTCTTCAGAGTAATCTTAATGCCATTCAGATAATTTCTAAGGAGGAAAGATAATCACTAATGGATAGAATAAAGTTGGTGGAATCATATGTTTCTGATGAACAGAAAAAATTGTATGATTCCATGAAATCTCTAGAATCCTTTACAACAGAGGAGGTTCAAACACTACAGAAAGTGGTAGTTAATTGAGTTCAAACTCTGGAGGATTTTCTCAGTAAGGATAATAAAGGAACTAATAAACAGAAGGGCAGAGCCATACAAGTAGTAACATCACCAGGTGGCTCTTATAAAATAGCTTATCCTGTCACCATCTGTGAGAAGCCAGAAGTTGATACATATCCTGAAGAATATAGAGAATATACCTGGCAACCTATTCATATGAGAGGTTTAAAAATATTAAGGAAGTAGTAATCACCTATGGAGTACATTCAACATATGTAAAACAAATGTAAAATACGTGATCTTCTAGAAATAGAATCATACCAGATGATTGGAATCAGTTAATTTCAGCTGTATTAGAGTACAGCCAGCAGTTACAATGGAAAAGCTGGTTTAGAGGAGAGGCCAAGGCCCTTGAACAGCAAGGTAAAATCAGAAGTTTTGAGATCCCCAAAATCAAATTCTTGGTGAGGTTCACTTCACTGATTTAAATGTATAAACTACCTTGAATGAGCATACACGATCCCTATGCCATACAGCAGCTTTAAATGCTTGGGAAAAATTCCAGAACCAGGGAAACCAACTGAGCTTTATATGAAGGTTTTCCAAGGGTCAAAAGAACTGTTTACTGATATTTTACAAAGGCTGATCACAGCTGTAAACAAGACACTATCAGACCCACAATTAAGACAAGTATTAACTCAATCTTTGGCTTTTGATAATACTAATACAGAATGCAAAAGAATACTTACACCTTTAAAGGTCAGGCTGGCACCTTTGGAGGGATGGATTCATCATAAGTTGAGTCTCTTAACTATATTAATGAAGCTTTGATAGGAGAGGTGATTTCTAAAGGTGGAAGGAGGCATCAAGGTAACAAATGTTTTAACTGTGGTACACCAGGTCATATAAGAAGAAATTGTACACAGGGTGCTCCTAGAAGTAATGCTTCTTAAGGAATAACCCAAACAGGAGACTCCAACCTTCTGAATTATGCAGAAGATGCAGCAAACGCTGACATTGCACCAATGAATGCAAATCAACAAGAGACATATGAGGCAACCCTTTAGAGTGGGAAATGCCTCAGGGAGCCTCTCACAGGCCCCCAAATTCAATGTGGTCCAAACATTTCCATTACTGTAGAGGAAATTCCTCCCCAGGACAATTAAATAACCCAGTTCCTAATGTAAAGAATGATACTGCATTGGATAATAGAACAACTTTGATAGATGGATCAAAAATTCCAAAAAACACTACAAAATGAATATTTTGGCAGACTTCCATAAATGAACAAAGACCAAAGCTTAAAGTGTGAATTAATAACATTGTTCTTGAAGGATTAGTGGACACAGGTGCAGATGTGACTATAATTACACCAAAATCATGGCATCTGAATTGGCCTCTTCAAGAAGTAGATGTCGCCGGGCGGTGGTGGCGCACGCCTTTAATCCCAGCACTCGGGAGGCAGAGCCAGGCGGATCTCTGTGAGTTCGAGGCCAGCCTGGGCTACCAAGTGAGTTCCAGGAAAGGCGCAAAGATACACAGAGAAACCCTGTCTCGAAAAAAAAAAAAAAGAAGTAGATGTCAAATTTCTAGGGATTGGAATCCTATCACAGGTAAAACAAAGTTCGAGATGGGTTGAATGAATAGGGACAGAAGGACAGAGAGGAAGGCTGAAGACATATGTGGCTAATGTAGCAGTAAATCTTTGGGGCCAAGATCTATTACAGCAATGAAGTACCCAGATTAAAATTCTTCCAATCTCAGGAGTGGAATATAGACCAATTCATGTTTCTTGGAATAATATTATAAGATACTATAAAAAATAGCCACCAACCATTCAGGCTGTACATAAACAAAGCATAACTGCCATTGAATTCTCAGAAGTACCAACAGCCCTACCTTTAAAATGGCTAATGAATAAACCTGTCTAGGTTGGACAATGGCCTATGACATAAGAGAAACTACAAGCTTTTGAACAGCTGGTTCAGGAGCAGTTAAATGCTCAACACATTGAAGAATCTACCAGACCATGAAATTCTCCTGTATTTATTATTAAAAAGAAACCTGGTAAATGGAGAATGCTGACAGATCTGAGAGCCATAAATAAAGCAATTAAGCCTATGGACTCCTTACAGAATGGGATGCCCTTGCCCTCTCTGTTACCTAAAATTGGCCTATTATAGTTATTGGCTTAAAAGACTGTTTCTTTACTATAACTCTACAAGAAAAGGATAGAGAAAAATCTGCCTTCACAGTACCTACTTACAATAATTCCCAGCCAATCAAGAGATATCAATGGAAGGTCCTCCCACAGGGAATGTTAAATAACCCTACCCTGTGCCAACATTTTGTGCAAAAAACACTGGAAATAATTCGTGCAAAATTTCCACAATCTATATTCTACATTATACAGATGATATCTTATTAGCTGGTCTAAAATTAGGTACCTTAGAAAACATGTTTGAAGAAGTAAAGAAAGTTTTGCCTTGATGGGGATTACAAATTGCTCCAGAAAAAATACAAAGAGGAATTTTTTAATTACTTAGGATATAAGGTAGATCTACAAAAAAATTAGATTCCAAAAGTTACAACTCAAGAGAGATTGATTGCGGACTCTTAATAATTTTCAAAAATTGTTAGGAAGGATTTCCAACTTACAAACCATCATTAGAACACCTAAAGATGGACTAGTAAATTTGGCCAATACCCAAAAGGGGACAAGGACTGAAATAGTCCAAGAGAATTATCCCATGTGGATCATGTGAATCCAGAACTTAACTGCATTCTGGTTATACTCCCCTCCAGGCACCCCCCATGGGCATTTTGATGCAGAGAGAAGATATTATATTGGAATGGATATTTCTACTATGTAAACCAAGTAAGAAGTTAAAGACTTATATAGAAAAGATCTCTCATTTGATTCTAAAAGAAAAATTAAGACTTCATCAGTTGACAGGAATGGAACCAGCAGAAATTGTAGTACCTTTAACTAATGAGGAAATTTCCTCTTTATGGAAAGATAAATGAATTCTGGCAAAAAGCCTGCAGTAACTTTTTGGGAGAGATTAACAATTGCTATCCCAAAAGCAAGAGAATCGAATTCATAAAAAGAACCAAATGGGTCTTTCCTCACATTATATGGCAAAAAACAATCTCTGGAGTCTCCACATTTTATACTGATGTGAATAAATCAGGAAAGGCAGGATATAAATCAAGAGACTTAATTAAAGTGGTTCAAAGCCCCTACAATTCTATACAAAAAGCAGAACTCTATGCCATTCTTATGGTACTAATGGACTTCACAGAACCTCTTAATATAGTTATTGACTCTCTATTTGGAGAGAGAGTTGTTTTACATGTTGAAACTGCTGAATTAAATAGCTTCACTATTTATAAAATTACAGGAAATCATCAGAAGTAGGGAACATCCTGTATATATAACACACATCAGATCTCATATTGGTATGCCAGGTCCTCTAGCACAAGGTAAAAATGAGATTGATCAGTTATTAATAGGTAATGTGCTAGAAGCCTCAGAATTTCATAAGAAACACCATGTAAATAGCAAAGGTTTGAAAAAGGACTTATTCATCACTTGGCAACAAGCCAAGGAAATTGTAAAAAAAAAAGTCCTTGCTCACATAAACCCTCCTCCTTCTCGTCAATTGGACTCCCGGAGCTCCACCTGGGGCATCCAGACTGTTCATGTAGATCTCATCCATTTCTCCGTCATTGGGCAATCCCCATGTCTTTCTTGGGGTCCTGTTTTCCAGGTAGCCTCCCTGGTGTTGTGAGTGGCCGTCCAGTCATCCTTGTTCCACAACTAGTATTCTCCTATGAGTGGGTACATACCATGTTTGTCTTTCTGAGTCTGGGTTACCTCACTCAGGAGGATTTTTTCTAGATCCCTCCATTTGCCTGCAAACCTCATGATGTCATTGTTTTTCTCTGCTGAGTAGTATTCCATTGTAGTACTTGTTCCTTCTATAACCAAACTCTATTATCTACAGGAAGTAATCCTAAAGGTATACAAAGAAATGAAATTTGGCAGATGGATGTGTTTCATTTTGCAGAATTTAGAAGATTAAAAAATGTACACCATACTATTGACACCTACTCAGGGTTTCAATGGGCAACTCCTATGAGTTCTGAAAAGGTTGACTTTGTGATTACACATCTATTAGAAGTTATGGCCATCATGGGAATACCTGTACAAATTAAGACTGACAATGCTCCAGCATATGTCTCAAGTAAAATGCGTCAGTTTTTTGCTTATTACAATATAAAGCATGTTACAAGTATACTACACAATCCCATAGGCCAAGCAGTCATAGAAAGATTCAATCAAACTTTAAAGGATATGCTAAATAAACAGAAAGAGGTAACAATGACCCCTAGAAATAGATTACATAATGTTTTGTTACTCTTGAATTTTCTCAATGCTGATGAGAAAGGAACAACAGCTGCGGAGAGACATTGGACAACAGACAAAACTCCTGAGCTAAACCAGCAAGTTTACTTCAAAGATGTGTTGTCCTCAGAATGGAAACCAGTAAGTCCTACATTGGGGAAGGGGTTTTGCTTTTGTTTCTGAAGGACAAAAAAAAAGCTATGAATACCAAAAAAATTAATAAAAATTTGCTTCAAACAGGAGAAACCCCTTGATGAGGAGAAGTAATAGCTCCCACTGATGTGACAACTCTACAAGTTGTAAGAAAAACCCAACAAACAAGGGTCAGGGCAGTGTTTGTTTTTGTCTTTACAGGATAATATGAATGCTCATTTCAAGAAATCATAAGGAGGACACCCAGATGTCTACAGCAGAGGGGAGGAACCTATTGGTACCAATATACTCTACAGGGTAATAGCTCACTGCCTAACATTAAAATCTCTTTAATTCTAGAACAGTTGTGGTCTCTATTCAGTTATAAATCAAGCTGGCTTTGGAGTTGGAATGTGGCTCTCTCCTTCTCTAAATCAAAGCATATTGTTAAAAGAAAATTCTTGATTTCTCAGAATCCTTCTTCATATGTCATGTCATCTTAAGATTCAAACTTTCCATTTTGATATTAATAATGTTCAAATTTTCCACAGTGAAAATAAGTCTTCTCAATAGCAATCTCTGAAGTCTCCAGAAGGAATATGGGGCCCCACAATAACAATGCTACTCAGTCCAGAAATATGCCATTATACCTAAGAACATTACTCAATGATCAACTTTGGACTGAAAACTCTTCAGGACAGTACTAAGATGAGATGGTCCATCATACTACACTTCTATCCAGCATCTCAGACAATCTTATCCATTACTCTGAGACTGGATGCAGACTCTATGGCTAACCCTATTGAGACCTAATTATCAAGCTTTCTTACAGGATCCCACAGAGATATCTTCGCCCCTAAACAGCAGGAAGCAATTCTAAGAAAATGGTGCCCCTCTCCCAAAGATCTCATTTTTCTCAGGGTTATGGATGGATGGTTATAGGGTTGGGGGTAGAACAATAAAATTTAGACTCAGTATTTTCCTTTAGAAAAGAAAATGAGGAATGGATATGTATAGTATATATATATATATATTTGGTTTTTCGAGACAGGGTTTCTCTGTGTATCTTTGCGCCTTTCCTGGAGCTCACTTGGTAGCCCAGGCTAGCCTCGAACTCACAGAGATCCGCCTGGCTCTGCCTCCCGAGTGCTGGGATTAAAGGTGTGCGCCACCAACGCCCGGCTTTATGTATAGTATATTAATGTAGATTATTGTATCTACTAGTAAACTGTTTTAGCAAACTATCAGCCTTGGATAATTTGCACTGATATGGATTCTTGTATATTTTATACAAATGTAAACTATTCTTACATTTCTATTTAAGATACTTTGTATATTGATACAAATACAAAACTATGTTTGTTGTATTGTACATATATTTCTACTACTGTTTGAAATATTTTGTATATTGATACATATTAAGGAAATTGTTGTCATTGCATATTGCACTATACATTTCTTCCTCTGTTTAATATATTTTGTGTATTATCACAATTTTGAGGTCATTGTCCTTCTATGGTACATCTGCTTACAGACTATTTATCTTGTTAATGTGAAGCCTTAGTCCTTAGGTTATTTAGATAGATAAGACTTACAGAACTATAGTCACCCATGCTTGTCATTTCTATAGTTCTTAATTGATCTCTCCTGATTTGCACTTTTTTTGTGGTTGAAATTTTTGTAAACCTATCTTACATTCTAGGAAATTAACAGAATCTCCTCTTTGTTTTTTCATGAGCAATTTGTAATCCCCAATAAGGCAAAATTTTCTTTGCTTCTTCAAACATTTTTCTAAGGTATTTGCATCTGAATCAGCTAGTAAGATATCATTCATACAATGGTAAATAATATATTGAGGAAACTGTTTGTGAATTATTTCCAGTGGCTGTTGTACAAAACATTGACACAAGGTGGGGCTGTTCAACATCCCTTGTGGAAGAATCTTTCCACAAGACTGGAAAGATTTGGCTACAGCAATATTGGAAGCTGGAGCCGGGTGGTGGTGGCGCACGCCTTTAATCCCAGCACTCGGGAGGCAGAGCCAGGCGGATCTCTGTGAGTTTGAGGCCAGCCTGGGCTACCAAGTGAGCTCCAGGAAAGACGCAAAGCTGCACAGAGAAACCCTGTCTTGAAAAACCAAAAAAAAAAAAAAAAAGAAAAGAAAAAATAAAAAAAAAACCAAACAAACAAACAAAAATATTGGAAGCTGGTCCTCAGTTACAGTGGAAAACATGATGGAGAGAAGAAGTTAGGGCCATAGAACAGCAAAATAGGGCTAGAGGTATTGAAATTTCCCAAGATCAGCCTTCTCATGAAAACTGAACAATTCTCAACTGAATTTTACTGGGTCAAGGAAGAAATAAAGGAAGAAATTAAAGACTTCCTAGAGCGCAACAAAAATGAATGCACAACACAGTTAAACTTATGGGGCACTTGAAAGCAGTGCTAAGAGGAAAGTTCACAGTGCTAAGTGCCCACATAGAGAAGCTGGAGAGATCTCACACCAGCGACTTAACAGCACACCTTAGAGCTCTAGAACAAAGAGAAACAAACCCACTCAGGAGGAGTAGATGACAGGAAATAATCAAACTGAGTGCTAAAATCAATAAAATAGAAACAAAGAGAACAATACAAAGAGTTAACGAAACAAAGAATTGTTCTTTGAGAAAATCAACAAGATAGACAATCCCTTATCCAAACTAACCAAAAGGCAGAAAGAGAATATCCAAATTAACAAAATCAGAAAAGGGAGACATAACAACAGACACTGAGGAATTCCAGAGAATCATTAGGTCATACTTCAAAAACCTGTACTCCACAAAATTGGAAAATCTAAAAGAAGTGGACAATTTTCTGGATAGGTACCATGTACCAAAAATAAATCAAGACCAGATAAGCAATTTAAATAGACCTATAACCCTGAAGGAAATAGAAGCAGTCATTAAAAACCTTCCAAAAAAAAAAAAAAAAAAAAGCCCAGGACCAGATGGTGTCAGTGCAGAATTCTACCAGAATTTCAAAGAAGAGCGAATACCAATACTCCTCAAATTGTTCCACCCAATAGAAATAGAAGGAACATTGCCAAACTCTTTTTATGAGGCTACAGTTACCCTGATACCCAAACAACACAAAGATGCAACAAAGAAAGAGAATTACAGACCAATCTCCCCCATGAATATTGATGCAAAAATACTCAATAAAATACTGGCAAACAGAATCCAAGAACATATCAAAAAACACCACCCACTATGATCAAGTAACCTTCATCCCAGAGATGCAGGGATGGTTCAACATATGAAAATATGTCAATGTAATCCACCATAAAAACAAACTGAAAGGAAAAAACCACATGACCATCTCATTAGATGCTGAAAAAGCCTTTGGCAAAATCCAGCAGCCCTTCATGATAAAGGTCTTGGAGAGATCAGGAATACAAGGAACATACCTAAACATAATAAAAGCAATATACAGAAAGCTGACAACCAGCATCAAATTAAATTGAGAAAAACTCAAAGCAATTCCACTAAAATCAGGAACAAGACAAGGCTGTCCACTCTCTCCATATCTATTTAATATAGTACTTGAAGTTCTAGCTAGAACAATAAGACAACAAAAGGAGATCAAGAGGATACAAATTAGAAAGGAAAAAAAATCAAACTTTTGCTATTTGCATATGATATGGTAGTATACATATATGACCCCCAAAATTCTATCAGGGAACTCCTATAGCTGATAAACACCTTCATTAATGTGGTGGACACAAGATTAACTCCAAAAATCAGTAGCTGTCCTATATACAAATGATAAATAGACTAAGAAAGAAATCAGAGAAACAATACCCTTTATAATAGCCACAAATAATATAAAATATCTTGGGTAACTCTAATTAAACAAGTGAAAGACCTGTATGACAAAAACTTTAAGTCTTTGAAGAAAGAAATTGAAGAAGATATCAGAAAATGGAAATATATCCCATGCTCTTGGATAGGTAGGGTTAACATAGTAAAAATGGCAGTCTTCCAAAAGCAATCTACAGATTCAATGCAATCCCCACAAAATCCCAAAACAACTATTCACAGACCTCAAAAGAACAACATTCAACTTCATATGGAAAAACAAAAACCCAGTATAGCTAGAGCAATCCTGTACAATAAAGGAACTTCCAGAGGCATCACCATTCTTGACCTCAAGCTCTACTATAGAGCTACAGTAATAAAAACAGCTTAGTACTGGCATAAAAAAGACACATGGATCAATGGAATCAAATCAAAGACCCTGACATAAATCCACACACTTATGAATACCTGATTTTTTGACAAAGAAGCCAAAATTATACAATAGAGAAAAGAAAGCATCTTCAACAAATGGTGCTGGCATAACTGTATGTTGACATGTAGAAGAATGCAAATAGATCCATATCTGTCACCGTGCACAAAACTCAAGTCCAAGTGAATCAAAGACCTTAACATAAATCCAGTTAAACTGAACCCGATAGAAGAGAAAGTGGAAAGTAGCCTTGAACACATTGGCACAGGAGAATACGTCCTGAATATAACATCAGTAGCAGAGACACTGAGATTGACAATTAATAAATGGACCTTCTGAAACTAAAAAGCTTCTTTAAGACAAAGGACATGGTCAATAAGATAAAATGGCAGCCTACAGAATGGGAAAAGATCTTCACCAACCCCACATCTGACAGAAGGCTGATCTCCAAAGTATATAAAGAACTCAAGAAACTGGACATCAAAATACCTAACAGTCCAATTAAAAAATGGGCTATAGAGCTAAACAGAGAATTCTCAACGGAAGAAGCTCAAATGGCTGAAAGACATTTAAGGAATTGCTCAACATTCTTAGTCAAAATGACTCTGAGATACCATCTTACACCTGTAAGAATGGCTAAGATGAAGAACACTGATGGCAGCTTATGTTGGAGAGGATGTAGAGTAAGGGGAACACTTCTCCACTGCTAATGAGTGTGCAAACTTGTACAGCCACTTTGGAAATCAGTATGGCAGTTTCTCAGAAAATTAGGAATCAATGTACCTCAAGACCCAGCAATACCACTCTTGGGCATATACCCAAAGGATGCTCAATCATACCACAAGGACACTTGTTCAAGTATGTTCATAGCAGCATTATTTGTAATAGCCAGAACCTGAGAACAACCTAGATGCCCCTCAACCAAAGAATGGATAAAGAAAATGTGATATATTTGCACAATGGAGTATTTCTCAGCAGTAAAAAACAATGACATCATGAAATTTGCAGGCAAATGGATGGAACTAGAAAATATCATCCTGAGTGAGGTAACCCAGAACCAGAAAGACGAACACATTATGTATTCACTCAAAAGTAGATATTAGATGTAAAGCAAAGGATAACCAGGCTACAATCCACAGCCCCAGAGAAGGTAGGTAACAAGGACGACCCTAAAGGGGACTCATGAATTGCCCTGGGAGGGGGAAATAGATGAGATCTCCTGGGTAAACTGGGGGGATGGGGGAGGTAGAGGAGAAGGGATGGGTGATGGGAACATGAGGGATTGGGATGGTCAAGTTGGGGGAGGAATGGAGAGGGAGAGCAATGAAAGAGATATCTTGATAGAGGGGGCCATTATGGGGTTAGGGATAAACCTGGTGCCAGAGAAACTCCCAGGAATCTACAAGAATGACCCCAGATAAGACTTCTAGCAATAGTGAAGATGGTGCCTGAACTGGCCTCCTGTAATCACATTGGTGACTGCCCTAATTGTCATCATAGAACCTTCATCCAGTAACTGAGGAAGCAGATGCAGAGATCCACAGCTGAGCACTGAGCCAAGCTCCAGGAGGTAGTAGAAGAGAGGGAGGGGGAATTATATGAGCAAGGAGGGGTCAAGATCATGGTGGAGAAACCCACAGAGACAGCTGACCCAAACTCGTGGGAGCTCAGACTCTAGCTAGGGAGCCTGCATGGGACCCACCTAGGCCCTCTGCATGTGGGTGACAGTTGTGTAGCTAGGTCTGTTGGTGGGGCCCCTAGCAGTGGGACCATGATCTGTCCCTGGTGCATGAGCTGGCTTTTTGGAACCAATCCCTATGGTGGGATGCCTTGCTTAGCCTTGATGCAGAGGGGAAGAGTTTGGTCCTGCATCAACTTGATATGCCATGCTTTGTTGACTCCCATGGGAGGCCTTACTCTTTCTGAGGAGTGGATTGGGAAGGAGGAAAAAGGAGGTGGGGGGAGGGAACTGGAGGTGAGGAGGGAGGGGAAACTGGTTGGTATGTAAAACAAATAAAAAATTTAATAAGAAAAAGAAAAAATACATTTAGTGAAATTCCAATCAAAATTCCAATATCATACTTCAGAAAAATAGAGAAAATAATCCTATAATTCATGTGGAAGTATGAAAGTTTCTAAATAGCCAAAATAATGCTGAAAAAAAGAAAAAAATCACACTGACCTCAAGTTACACTACATAGCCATGGTAACACAACACAACATTTGAACAAAACCAGAAATACATACCAGTGGAGTATTTTAGCGGAACAAGAAATGAAACCACACAGCTATACCCATCTGATATGTTTTGTTTATTGACACACGGTCTCATGTAGCTCAGGCTGGTCTTGAATTCACAATGTAGCAGGGATGACTTTGAACACCTGACTCTCTTGTCTTCATCTTCCAAGTGCTTCAATTACATATACATACCTCCTTTCCCAGGCAACCAACTGACTCCTAACAAGGGTGTCAAAACATGCTGGAGAAAAGACTTTTCAATAAATGGTTCTGGGAAAAGTCGATATCTACATGTAAAATTATGAAGTGAGATCCCTAGCTCTTACCTTGATCAAAAATAATTCAAGATATAGCAGTTATCTTAATGCTTTGAATTTATGGATCTGTGTACTTAACCTGGAGTGCTTGTAGAGGTCAGGAAGCTAGAAAAAAGAGCAGTGGGACAGGGGCAAGGCATAGAGTGAAGGAGCAGTCGAGCCCATGTGGTCTATTTGTACCACAGTCCCTCAGCTTCGCTCCTGCCCAGTGACTGTGACCACTGCCTTTGCTGTTTTCTTTCACACACCTTTTCCATACCTTTATCAAGGATCTTGGTATTAAAAACTGCACAGTTTTGAGACAATTAACATTTGCATATGTCAAAAAACATCTCGTACTACCTAAAATTCTGAAGCTGTTAAGGGAAAACTTGGAGAAAAAGGCAGAAGCAAAGACTTTTGGGAAAGGACACCAATATAGCTTGGGAAATAAAGCCAAGAATTGACAGACTTGCATGAAATTAACAGCAACAAGAACAATACCTACATGGCAAAGGAAACAATAAGTGAAGAGATAATTTATATAATGGAAGAAAATATTTTCTTAACTATATCTCTGACAGCAAATTAATATCTAAGAATATAGAAGACTCATAATACTAAGTACTGAACCAAACAATTCAATAAATAAATGGGCTAATGAACAATTGGTTATGCAAAGATGACATACAAGAGATCAATAAACATGAAAAAATACTAGATTTTCTTAGCCATCAGAGAAATGCAAATTAAAACTACATTGATATTTAGTCTCACTGTAGTCAGAGTGGCCACCATTAAGAGAATAAATACAACAAGTTCAGGAGAAGATGTAGGGAAAGGGGAACCCTCCCGCATTCTTGGTGGGAATGTATATTAGTCCAAAGACTATGGAAATAAGTGTGGAAGTTCCTTAAAAAAACCCTATCATACAAACTGTCCCCAACATGCCCGGGTATATTGTCGAAGGACTATAAGCCAATGTACCACATAAGTAATTATACAATCATGTTTATAGCTGCACCAGTCACAATAGCTGAGTTATTGATTAAGTCTAGGTTTCTATCAATAGATAAGTGGATAAAGAAAATGTGGCATATATAGACAATGAAGTTTTATTCAGTCTTCCTCAATGTACCACATAAATACTTATACAATCATGTTTATGGGTGCACTAGTTACAACAGCTAAGCTATTGAATAAGTCTAGGTTTCTATCAACAGATAAATGGATAAAGAAAATGTGGCATATATAGACAATGTTTTATTCAGTCTTCAAGATAAATGAAATTATTCGATTTGCAGGAAAGTGGATATCACGTTTTTTAGATGTGGATGTATTATTCTGAGCAATTGAGCCTGGGTCTTCCCTGACCTGTTCTGAGCTGGGACAGTGGCGATGTCCCGCCATCTCCCACTGGGGCTTGCACTCTGTTCCACAATTTGGCTTGAAGCCCAAACTGGCATGTATGTGTCCACCAATGACAGCCAAGCTCCCTGCAAATAGAGATTTCATTTAATTGCTCCTTCTGGGTTCATTTAAAGAAATGGCTGTGAACATCCCTCCCAAGTGTTTTCCATGGACAGGGACAAAATTTACTAAAGATGAGCCTACAATTCTTGGCAATATGAGCTTAAATAGGGTGACAAAAAGCTTCATCTGTCTGTACAGGAACTCAGTTTCACCAAGTTCCCAACTTCATCTGTGCTTGACAGAGAGAAAGTCATACATACAATGTGTTAGCTGCACAAAGGTGAAATTTTATCAAGGTAATTATGAGTATTTCAAGGATTGTTTGTTCCACGGGGGTGACATAAAACAGTTGGGGATAGTTTGTCTTGTAATCCTGCCTGCTTAATATTAGTGAATGACATAAAAACAGCCTGCGTCAATTTAACCGAATGTATTTAGTTATGTAGCACCAGTAACATGGAGATATTTCTCCCTAGGTTGTATTACTGTTTGATCCATGAATGTGACACTGATGCAAATGAGATGCCAAATGTGGGCTGAATTTAAGGCTTGTATGTCACCTCACAGCCATAAAAGCACCCGTGCCAGTTGTGGATGGGTGATTGCTTTTTTTTTAACTCCCCCCTTTTTTAAACATTTGCCAGGCTTCATGTAGGTTGGTGTTACACAAAAAAAGAATTCTGGACTGGAATCCAAAAGCTTGGGACTGAATACTAGCCTTGTCTGCTAATGCTCTGTGATTAGGGCAAGGCATTTAAAGTGACTTTATAGATAGACTGGACAAAGTCATTTTGATTTAAAGCTAAATGCTTGAAATTTTAGTTCTGATTTTTAGTTTTCTGTTCTTGAAATATATTTCAAGTAGGACTATGTATCTTCACATATAATAAAAGTACATTGGACAAA